>VWZI01010430.1:155785-167940 GCA_013396835.1 Psilopogon haemacephalus
TATATATATATCACTGACCCATCCAAGATACAGCATCTCCAATATTCATTTATTTCTTTCAGGTAAAATTGCAGCTGATGCAATAGGTTTATGTCCTGTGGAAGTGATCTCCAGGTGCTCATTCTGAAGCTGGTTCGTAACATCAAAGACTAAATTTTCTTTTCAGTTCATTGTTCTCCAGATATATGGAAACCCCAAACCCTCAGTTTCTAAAGCATTGTTCAACAGGTTTAGGTATATTTTCCTGTATCACTCCCTGTTGAAACCTATTGCCAATAAATGGCTGTTTTCCTCACGTAATAAGCCATAAAGTCTCACATCTTCAGCTTTTTCACTCAATTCAAGCAGAATTCTCTCTTTCAACCGGAAAACAACTTCGTCAGTGATTATGACACATAAAACACCTTTACTTTTGCTGTCCCTTGGTCATCTGAGAGTTAAAGCATAGACTGGTGCAAAAACTTAGCTTTGCTTTAGGTCTTTCAGAATAGAATAGAATAGAATAGAATAGAATAGAATAGAATAGAATAAACCAGGTTGGAAGAGACATCCAAGATCATCCACTCCAACCTATCACCCAGCCCTAGCCAATGGCACTAAGTGCCCCATCCAGGCTTTGCTTGAATACCTCCAGGGATGGTGACTCCACCACCTCCCTGGGCAGCCCATTCCAATGCCAATCACTCTCTCTGTGAACTACTTCTTCCTAATATCCAGCCTATACTTCCCCTAGTACAACTTGAGACTGTCCCCCCTTGTTCTGTTGCTGGTTGCCTGGGAGAAAAGACCAACCCCCACCTGGCTACCACCTCCCTTTAGGCAGTTATAGAAAGCAATGAGGTCACTCCTGAGCCTCCTCTTCTCCAGGCCAAACACCCAAAGCTCCCTCAGCCTCTCCTCACAGGGCTGTGCTCCAGGCTCCTCACCAGCTTTGTCATCCTTCTCTAGACACATTCCAGTACCTCAATATCTCTCTTGAATTGAGGGGCCCAGAACTGGACACAGTACTCAAGATGTGGCCTGAACAGAGCCAAGTACAGGAAGGAATAGCCTCCCTTGTCCTGCTCGCCACACTGTTCCTGATACAAGCCAGGATGCCATTGGCTCTCCTGGCCACCTGGGCACACTGCTGGCTCATGTTCAGCTCCTATCTACCAGCATCCCCAGGTCCCTCTGTGCCTGGCTGCTCTCCAGCCACTCTGTCCCCAGCCTTTAGCACTGTCTGGGGTTGTTGTGGCCAATGTGTAGAACCCTACACTTAGCCTTGTTAAAACTCATCCCATTGGCTTCTACCCACCCATCCAGCCTGTCCATGTCCCTCTGAAGTGCCCTCCTACCCTCCAACAGATCAACACTGCTTCTAGTCTCTTTATGAATGTGTGGTAAGACATTTCCATGTAAGTTTTCCACTTTTAAGTCATTGAGAAAGTGTTTTCTTTGTGTATGTGAACATTTAATGAAAGCAGCAACGGAAATATGAAATTATCTCAGAACTTGTTTACTTGAAAACTGGATTACTACTTGTGTTGGTTTGAGCTAATTGGAGAATTTGAGTGAGAAATTAGACTACTGGCTGACTGAGGTAAACACAGTGTGTCACTTCATCAAGTTTTACTGAGAAAGAAAAAAAAGTTGTTTTTAAGAGCTGTTCTGAAAACAAGAGATAGCAGATGGCTTCTGTCCGTTCTGGCTGTGGCTGCTTCTCTTGCATGGTCTCTTTTCCCTTTGTCTTGGTAGCTAATTCTCAGTAAAACTACTAACTTTTCTTCTACTACTAATCCCTGTGGCCAATCTACTTCAGTTTATCTGCAGCATCAACAGGTGGTGAGATAAGACTGGGAAGGGAGGAAAGGTGGTAGGGGGTGTTTGGTTACCCCTCTCCTGGGGATTTTGGTCTCTGGGAGGGGTGTGGTGTCTGTATTACCTTTTTATTGTATATATCTGTAAATATCTGTTATACCTTGTAAATATTTGCTTGTATATTATGCATTGCTGTAAATATAAAGCTTCACTTATTAACTTCCAATGTCCTGAGTTCTAGCCGGGGTTTATAAAAGGTGGGGGGGGCAGGTAACTGCTAAACCACTACACTACTATAAAACCACAGCAGACACCAAAATGTGCATCTAAGACATCTATAATTCCCTGACTATAGAAATACCACAAACCCTGGTTCTAATTCAGCATAATCAGCACTGCCCCACAAACCTACCTCTTTTGGCGTGAAGGACAAGAAGCACTGCAAAGCTGACTTTCCCTTTAAGTTAACCAAATATGAATGAGGCTTGGAAGAACAGCAGTCAACCACTGTCAAGCAAAAATCAGAACCAAATTACAGATGTTATTACACTAAATATCAACTTGTAATAGTTGCAGCACACAAGGTGTCTACAGATTTGGACTACAAACATTCCTCAAAGTTATGAATTAGTATCGTATCTCTCATAAGGATTCTGCAGGTAATTTTGAGAAGTGTTAAATTACCAAGCAACTTTCATTAAAGTTATTGATTTGGGAGAACACAATCTTTCAGAAAAATCTCACTGTCATTTACCTTTGAATAAAAGTGTTAGGCAAACATAGTTAATAACGAAAACTAATATTACAAGGAGAAATATAGCTGGTTGAAACTGCTGGTTTTTGTTTTTTTCTTCTCTAAATGACTTTTAGATGTAATCTACACAACAGGCATTTACCACTAAGGCTTGCTTCATTTTTCAAACCTTCACATCCAATTTATGGCACTGGCAGAAGAACAGATTTCTAACAGATAAGGTAACATCCATCTGACATCAGCATTCATCCTGAAACACCAGGATCAGTATTCATCCACTATTCACCACTTAAACACTGCTGGACCTGACTGGATGTCACATTACTTGTTTCAAGCACAAATTCTGATCATGTGCAATAAGTTGATTCCCAGGCTGGATATTGCCTCTTATAGGCAATTCTTTTAAGTTAAGATGACTGAATAGGTGCCCCCACCTCCCCTGTAAAGTGCACCACAGGACAAGAAAACCCTTCTGTTCTTGTCAGATCATCATCCACCTACAGTTCTATATAAAGGTACAACTAGATATTATAATACTGTCTGCAAAATAAAGGGTACTGATTTCCTGAGCTTTCAGGGACAAGAGGCCCTGTAAGCATAGCTGCTAAATTCTCTCATAAATAAAAGATGATGGAACAGCAAAGAAGCTGCCATGACTTAAGCAGAAAAGGGACAGACAATGAGTGAAAGATAATTCCACATACTGCCCCAGTGTCATTCTGAGCTGGCCATCATGCAGAAAAGAGCTCCTGCGATTAACAAGCAGACATGCCTGTACTAGGAAAAAGTCCAGACCCTTACACTGATTAACTGAAGGGCAAACATTGTCAGAACACTGGCTAAAAGCTGTTCAGCTTTGGTTGGTTGGTTGTGAAAGTGTTGAGGTATGGGGGGTTTTACTTGCTTGGGGGTTTTGGAGGCTTTTTGTTTGTTTGTTTTTTTACAATTTTAACTGGCATTCAACTTATTTTTTTTCTTTAACATACCATTTTAACTACTATGGGGGGGGAAGAAAGAAAAATGATTTTAAAATATTTTTTCATAGAATCATAGAATGGTTTAGGTTGGAAGAGACCTCAAAGACCATCCTGTTCCAACCCCCTTGTGCCATAGGCAGGGNGTTTGAACCCATTCCCCCTCATTCTGTCAAATAAAATCAGTCTACAGGCAAGTTGACATTTTCCAAATGCTTATTTTTAGCAAATGTCCCTTTACAGGGAAACCAAAAGGTCTCCTTTCAATTTATATTAACTTGCATTTTGAAAAAGAAGTGGTTTAGCTTTCCTTAAATCAGAAATTTTGTATAGCAGAAACAGTCAAACAGATTTTTCTCTTAGCATTATCCATTCAACGAAAATTCTGATATAGCAAAGGCAAATACCTGAATGGTCATTAGCATTCAGTGCAAAGTCCTCATAGTTAGAAAAATCAAACTCCACTTTGGTACATGCTTGTCCTTTATTCTGCAGCAAAAAGGGAATTGATTTTGTAGATCCAAGATAAACATCACCAAAGTCAAATAGTTCCTGTAAAAAAAAAAAAAAAACAGTCAAAGGACTGTGAAGTCAATTTTTTTTAATTGAACACAGCATGCAAAATAATTGTGCAAAGATTCACAATTTACAACACAGTAACAGACTTGGTAAATCAATAGTCTTGCATAGGCCTTAAAATTTTTTTGGATCATGGAATCATTTAGGTTGGAAGAGACCTCAAAGATCATCCAGTTCCAACCCCCCACCATAGGCAGGGACACCTCCCACTAGAACAGGTCACTCAAGGCCTCATCTAATCTAGCTTTGAACACCTCCAGAGAGGGAGCAGCCACGACCTCCCTGGGAAACCTGTGCCAGTGTTTCACCACCCTCACTGGAAAGAGCTTCCTCCTAACATCCCATTTACATCTCCCCTCTGTCAGTTTAAACCCATTACCCCTTGTCCTTTCTTTACAAGACCTTGTGAATAGTCCCTCCCCAGCCTCCCTGTTGGCCACTTTCAGATACTGGAAGGTCTTCTCGAAGCCTTCTCTTCTCTAGGCTGAAGAGCCCCAACTCTCTCAGCCTGTCCTCATAACAGAGGCCCTCCAGCCCTCTGATCATCTTTGCGGCCCTCCTCTTGACCTGCTCAAACAGTTCCATGTCTTTCTTATGTTGGGGGCCCCAGAACTGCACACAGTACTCCACGTGGGATCTGATGAGAGCAGAGTAAAGGGGGAGAATCCCCTCCCTTGCCCTGCTGGCCATGCTGCTCTTGATGCAGCCCAGCACACAGTTGCTGTCTGGGATGCACATGCATACTGCCAGCTCATGTTGAGCTTTTCATCAACCAAGAACCCCAGGTCCTTTTCCTCAGGAAATCATAACATGTAACAACTGAGAATTCAGTAGCTAAGTCCAGATATACCATCTGGAAAGTTTTCATAATTCAGTAAACAGATCAATAGAATACTTTTCTCCTTTCTGCATTTTTTTCCCCCCACTCTATAATTACATTAAAAGGATCCTCTCCCTTTTAACATCCTTTTTTTGCAGACTGTCAAGTTCAAAAGCTGCCAGCTATCATTTAGGGCAACTGTTACGCATACATTCCTTTTACTGTCTCTTCCCAAGTTCTTCAATCATTTTCTCAGGAAGTTACTATAGCAAAAAATTAAAAACATGAAGTAGGGATGAACTGCTATGACATCTAGATAAAGCAAAGCATTACCAATCTTAGCAGTTGCTTCAATTTCTTTATACTTACCACATCAATGTTTATTTCAGGGACCTCCACAGAGCCACTAATCCGAAGCACCAATGCTCCCGAATTTCGCACTGCTACCTAAGTGAACAGATGACAGTGTGGTTAGTGACAAGGTCGTTTCAATAATTACCTCACCAAATCTGTCATCATTACATGAAAAGTTAAAAAACAAACAACCAAAAAACCCAAAGGAAACAAGAAAAAAAAAAACCAAACCCAAAACCACAGCACTACAAAACCTGCTCCACAGAGTGGAGAGAGCCATTCAGCATAATTTGTAATTAAAATATGACAATAACTCTAATAACACAATATATTTTTGTTATTGAAATATAAAGAAGTGAAGAAAATGCCTTCACTGTCTAGATCATACATATACAGATACCAGTGAGATGCAGCTTGAAAACAAAAAGAACAAATTCTGCCTCTCTGGCAAACCATATATGGGACAGTCATAGCTATCAATTAAAAAGCAAACAAAGCAAAGAAACAAACATAACACACAAAAAAACCACCACCAGCAACAAACAATTTCATTTTAGGGAAGGCCACTGTTCTGCAGACAAAAAAAAATCTGTTGCAGGAGGCTGTATCACTAGAATGAGCAGTTCTGTTCAATGGGAGCTGAGTGGATGGGTAGGATATATTCAGCAGCTCTGAGGTTTGGAAAGTACACTACAAGATTAATCACTTGACAGAGGTGTTGGTACAAAGTAGACACTATTGTTCTTAGCAATGCTAAATCCAGTTAGGAGTTGGAAAAAAATTAAAGGTATGCTAGGTTTCAGCAAGCACAACATAAGCAGTCACAGAACACAGAGGTAGCAAAGATGAGCCCCACAATAGCATAGAATCATAGAATGGTTTAGGTTGGAAGAGACCTCAGAGATCATCCAGTTCCAACCCCCCGCTATAGGCAGGGACACCTCCCACTAGAACAGGTCTCATCCACCCTGGCCTTAAAAAGGTCCAAGAAGGGAGCAGCCACAACCTCCCTGGCCAACCTGTGCCAGTGTCTCGTCACTCTCACTGTAAAGAACTTCCTCATAACATCCAGTTTCAATCTCTCCTGTGACAGTTTAAACCCATTACCCCTCGTCCTGTCATTACAAGACCTTGTGATCCCTCCTCAGCCCTCCTGTAGGCCCTCTTCAGATACTGGAAGGCTTCTATAAGGTCTCCTCGAAGCCTTCTCTTCTCCAGGCTGAAGAGCCCCAACTCTTTCAGCCTGTCCTCATAGCAGAGATGCTCCAGCCCTCTGATCATCTTTTTTCACTTTCTCACTTGTCTGACCAAGGACAAGTTCAGGGATCAGGCATGCAGAAAACAAAACTGTATCAGATATTTATTGCACTGCTATTACCAAATCAAATCTACTAGTAAATCCATCTCTGAGATAACTACAAAAATGTGTCAAGAAATTAAAGACACTGCAGTATTCCAGTTCTACTTCTTATAAGCCTGCAAATATGTTTAAACACATAAGTTTCAACAGCTTGCCAATGATGTAATATGAATCTGCTCAAAAGGAAAGGATGTTCTGATACATCAAAGCAAGGCTGAGAAAATATAACAGAATAGGTTATAGCAGCCATTAATTTTTTTCCTTTTTTTTTAAATCTTAAAACATAGTTAGAACACTGGAGATAAAAATCCAAGAAAATTCAAATGTACACACATCTATATGCATAAGCACACATCATAACAGTCAAAAGACAAAGTTCTTCCAGTTTGGAATACCTCCACTCTCGTATCAAAACTCATTTTTTCGTTCAGAGAAAAATAGATGTTGAGTACAGCGTGGCCTCCCACAGGTACCACCCCTTCAGAGGGGGTGATCATCATTCCAGGTAATGGGTTGGAATCAGGAACCTTCAAAACACAAACAGGAAACATTAATAATACTGAGAGGGGGAAAAAAACCAACCAAATATTAAACAAACAAACAAAACAAAACAAAAACAAAAACAAAAACAAAAGAAACAACCCACAACACAAAACACTGAGGGGCAAAGGGAGCTGTTTTGCTTATTTGGGTTTTTAATAGCAATATATCTGTCATGAATATTTTATTTTCTTGTAAGAACCTTTATAACAGGGAAATGCCTGAACGAGTCCAGTGCAGAGCTACAAAGATGGTGAAGAGAGCAGAGTATTTCCCTATGAAAAAGGCTGAGGGAGCTGAGTTTCTTTAACTTGGAGGAGACTGAGGGATGACCTCATTCGTATCTAAAAATACGTGAAGGGTAAGTGTCAGGAGGATGGAGCCAGGTTCTTCTCAGTGTTGTCCAGGGCAATGGCTGCAAGCTGGAGAATAGGAGGTTCCACATGAACATAAGGAAAAACTTTTAAACTGAGGATGACAAAACACTGGACAGGCTGCCCAGAGAGGCTGTGGAGTCTCCTCTAGAAACATTCGGATGAGACTGGTGAAGGGGCTGGAGGGAAAAGCCTAAGGAGAGTCTGAGGGAGCTGAGGAGAACAAGAGACTTAGAGGGGACCTTATCAATCTCTACAACTACCTGAAGGGAACTGTACTCAGGTGGGGGTCAGGCTCTTCTCTCAGGCAGCTAGGGACAAGACAAGTGAGCATGGTCTGAAGCTGCACCAGGGAAGGTTTAGGTTCAATAGCAGGAAGCGCTTCCTCATGGAAAGGCTGGTTAGGCACTGGAATGGACTGGTCAGGGAGGCAGTAGAATCACTGTCCCTGGAAATCTTTAGGGAAAGATTGGACATGGCACTTGCTGGCGTGGTTTAGCTGATGTGGTGGTGTTAGGTTATAGGCTGGACTTGATGATCTCGAAGGTCTTTTGTAGCCTCAGTGATTCCGTGATTCAAAATTTGCCTGGATGGGTTCCTATGTTAGCTGCCCTAGGTGATCCTGCACTAGCAGGGGGGTTTGACTAGCTGATCTTTCAAGGTCCTTTCCAACCAATAATGTTCTGGGATTCTGTGAGTATATGATGCTAACTTGGACTGAGAAGCCTGGGGCAAAAATAAAGTAACAAAGTAACAAATTCCTAAACGTGATGATCATCAGCTTTTTCTATTGTCAGGGATAAAGCTGTGAAACAAATTTTGCACATCGGTTCACAATTTCAAAATGTGGTTTTTAGGATTTTTTCATGAAGTTATTAAAATTAAGAGCTGCTGTCTAGCAAGGCTCCAGAACATTGTACAAGGAAATTTTTCAGTGACACAGAAATTCATCACTTCTCCTTTTCTGTTTACATTAAGATGACAGGACACGGGATCCTAATACTGTAGAATTCGGTAATGATACTAGAAGTAAACACAGAGTTTACCCACAATTAGAATCATAGAATCAGTTAAGGTTGGAAGGGACCACAAGGATCATCTAGTTCCAAGCCCCCTGACATGGGCAGGGATACCCTACATGATATTAGGCTGGCCAGAGCCTCATACAGCCTGGCCTTAAACACCTCCCTGGGCAATCCATTCCAGGCTCTCACCACTCTCATGCTGAACAACTTCCTTCTCACATCCAATCTGAATCTCCCCACTTCCAGCTTTGCTCCATTCCCCCTAGTCCTGTCACTACGTCCTATCACTACGTCCCCCTCCAGCTTTTCTGTAGGCCCACTTCAGATACTGGAAGGCCACAGTAAGGTCACCTGGGAGCCTCTTCTTCTCCAGACTGAACAGCCCCAACTCCTTCAGTCTGTCTTCATAGCAGAAGTACTCCAGCCCTCTGATCATCCTCATGGCCCTTCTCTGGACATGATCCAGCATGTCCACATCCCTCTTGTAATAGTGGCTCCAGAATTGGACACAGTACTCCAGGTGTGGTCTCACCAGAGTGGAGTAGAAGGGGAGAATCACCTCCCTCGACCTGCTGGCTACACTTCTCCTGATGCAGCCCAGCATCTGGTTGGCTTTCTGGGCTGCAATGCACACTGCTGGCTCACATTGAGCTTCTAATCCACCAGCCCCCCCAAGTCCCTCTCCTCAGGGCTGCTCTCTAGCCAGTCACTGCCCAGCCTCTATTTGTGCCTGGAATTGCCTCAACCCAGATGCAGGACCTTGCACTTGGTCTTGTTGAACCTCATGAAGTTGGCTTGTGCCCACCTCTGCAGCCTGTCCAGGTCCCTCTGGATGCTATCCCTGGTCTCCAGTATGTCTGATGTACCACAGAGCTTGGTGTCATCAGCAGACTTGCTGAGGGTGCACTCAATGCTTCTGTCCATGTCGCCCACAAAGATGTTGAACAAGACTGGTCCCAGGACTGATCCCTGAGGGACTCCACTTGTCACTGGACATGGACCCATTGACAGCCATTCTTTGGGTGTGGCCATCAAGCCAGTTCTTTATCCATCTGGTGGTCTGCCCATCAAACCCATGTTTCACCAGCTTGGAGACCAGGATGTGGTGTGGGACACTGTCAAAGGCTTTGCTCAAGTCCAGCAATGGTCCTCTCAGGTCCAAATAGTTAGGACAAAACAATTTCTTCCCTTCTAATGCACTAATAATTCTCCAACAACCAAAAACACAAAAAAATGTAATGTGATCTGATAAAATGAACTCCTCTCTCCCTCCTTACTCCAAGAAGTCAAATATGCTCTACGTAATTTTAGCTTACTTGGAAGTATGCATGATTGTATCCTACGTTTTGAAGAATGGCTGTCTTACAAGTAGATAAACCCATGGGACTATGGCTGAAGGATATCCTCTGTTCCACAAACTGAACTTTAGTAGTACCAAGCTATAAAAACAGAAAACAAGCATACTAAATAACATACTACCACTAATTTGCTTTTCATTACATACTTGTGGAAAAGCCTAGACTAGAAGTATTCAAATAGACAAACAGTTTAAATGCAAGGTAAGATTTATGCACTGTATTAAGCTCACCTAGATTCAAAGTGAACAGATGCAGCCCCAAAGATATTTATGGGCTAATTTCAAGACAAATAACAATATTTTAACTAAATGTAATGTAACAGCAAAGGCCCCGTGATAATTTTTAATCCTAAAAGTGTGATGAGGACAAGATACTCCAGAGATTTTAATAGTAGAAGAAATACCAACATTCTAATTTACACACATCTGGCATTACATATGGCAATTTCCAAGGCTTCAAAAGAAGAAGAAAAGAAAAAAGAAAAAACAAAAACAACTATTGGGAGTTTGTAAAAATCAAAGAGAAAGCAGTCACGTCAAAAGGGAAGGGGAAAGTTTTATTTGCTCTCAAAATGTAATTTCTACAGCAGTAGCCAGTAGAGTACAGTTGAGAGGAAAAAAAAAAAAGTTTGTCTCCTTCATACTCCCTGGTATGTAACATTAAGATAACAAATTATTTGCCTAAGCTGAACTTCACTGTCTAGAAGGCTATCCAGAACACTGCTTTTCAAATTATCAAATATGATGTCAAAATAAAGATGCAAAGTTATATTACAAGCTGGTTTTGATCTGAAATGTATCTGTCCCTACTCACCTTGATTTTTATCCCTTTGATATGTAACTGAAGAACTATCATAGCACTCTCTCAACCTTTGTTAGGCTGAACTAAGTGAGCCAAGAAGACCAATTACCACTTGATATGTAAGGACCACTAAGGAAGTATGTCATTAAAAGCTAGAGAAAGGCAAATTGTCTTTGTCTTGCCTTCTTCTCACTGTCTTTGGAGTAATATTCTTTTGCTAAACAAGCCAAATAAAAGCCATATTTGTGTGTGTGTATGAGAATAGAAATATATTTAAGAAATCACTTGTTTAAAAAAAAAAAACAAAACCCACCACATTTTGCCTCTCTAAGTTTGCTGTCTGAATAGTTACCTTTGCAAAGCATTTCAAGTTAATTGTGTTTCCTTCATGCACACACAAGTTGAATTCTCCTGTCTCTGGAGAGCTGAACCCTGGATACCAAACAACTTCACATTCCAGATCACTATAGGCCTCCACAAAACCTAAATAAATGGGCAAAATTTACATGCTATAGCATATATATACATATATATATGTATGTATGTATGCATGTATAATCATATAATTATATATGTATAATCATATAATTATATTGTATAACTAGAAATAACTTAAGCATGTTAAAGTGAAATTTCCTTCTGCTACTGAAGACCAATCTTACATTTCCTAGGTGTTGAGAAATACATTGAATTAAGCAAAATTAGTTTCTGAATTCTCAAGACACTTGCACAATCTGTTTATTTTATGCTGCAGTAAAGCATATTTTCCTGGGGCTTTTTTAATTGTCAACATTTTTCAAATTAAATAACTCAAAGAACAATCTTTCTTGCAGAATAACAACTTCAGGAAAGACCATATACATTTTCTTGATTGCAGCTGAGTCTAAAGTCATATAAGCAGAGATAATCCTTTTTCTCAAGAATCAGAATCAAGCCTCCTGATCCAGCCAAATCTTGTTTGAACTGTGTAATACCAATTCAGTTTGCAGTTAGTGCTTTAATAGTGGAGCTCTGACATGCTCCTGCAGAACACAATCTGTCAAAGGAGAGAAGGTAAGAGCTAATGTCTCATCCACTTCTAACAAATATTGATCCATAATGAAAGTGGAAACTAATCCCAGACTGAATTCCATTGCTGTCACTCCAACTGTCTACATCAACTTAGCAGCTTCATCCACACGGTGCTTTTAGAACACTTCCTGTCTTGATGAGCTGTACGATATTTCTAACTGCCATTAAATAGCTACCTCACTTCTGAAATATCAGCAGTCTGTGCCAAGAAAAATGGCTACATAAGCACTGCTGGTTGGACACAGAATCAACTAACTGGACTGTGTATGCCCTCAGGGTAAGGCTTATACCGGGAGTGCTCTATGGTATCAATGATCTGAACTGATACACCCATACTGACCCAAA
>VWZI01010431.1:0-17237 GCA_013396835.1 Psilopogon haemacephalus
GCTTTGAGCTCCCTTCCAACCTAAACCATTCTGTGATTCTAACTTAAGTTTCCACTGAACTCAAGAGAGAAACAAGCTACCAGGACCAGACCAGGGGCTGCAGATAGGAGTAAGCTGTACTGCATAAACCCCTACTTTTCTGATTACTGCATTAAAACTACCAATGAAAATTGCTTGAGATATTACAATCTGCACATTACAGGAAAAAAAAAAAAACAAAACAGATTATGACCCCTTCAGATGCTGCTGCCAATTTTCCTTGATTCCTGTCCATGCTATGTTGAGGAGAAAAATTGCCAGTCAGCCCTCCCCTTCTTAAAGTTCTGGCAGTTCTGCTGATGCAGCTAAAAACACCTTAGTGACTGCAGTGAAGCTGCACGGAGTAAGACCTTGTCTACCACTCTCATTTCACAGGAGCCAGCACACTGCTATGTGGTGATATTTAGTGGCATTTGACTGGAGGGCTCAGAACATCTAAACAGTTGGCTCCTGCAGATCATAATGTGGCTTGCTCAAAGGCACCACTTTTCAGTTTGCAGTCTTGACTTGAGTCATGACAAGATCATAGAATGGTTTAGGTTGGAAGGGACCTCAAAGCTCAGCCAGTTCCAACCCCCCTGTGCCATAGGCAGGGACACCTCCCACTAGAACAGGTCACTCAAGGCCTCATCCAACCTGGCCTTGAATACCTCCAGGGAGGTTGGGGAGGACAGAATCACCCAATGTGATCAAAGATCAAAGATCACATTGGGTGATTCCGTCCTCCACAACCTCCCTGGGCAACCTGTGCCAGTGTCTCACCACCCTCACTGCAAACAACTTCCTCCTAACATCCAGTTTCAATCTCCCCTCTGCCACTTCAAACCCATTCTCCTCATCACCCTGTCATTACCAGACCTTGTCAATAGTCCCTCCCCAGCCTTCCTGTAGGCCCTTTCAGATCCTGCAAGGCCACTCCAAGGTCTCCTGGCAGCCTTCTCTTCTGCAGGCTGCAGAGCCCCAACTCTTGTAGCCTGTCCTCATAGCAGAGCTGCTGCAGCCCTCTNGCAGGTTAGAACAGGGCAGGTTAGAACAGGGCAGGTTAGAACAGGGCAGGTTAGAACAGGGCAGGTTAGAACAGGGCAGGTTAGAACAGGGCAGGTTAGAACAGGGCAGGTTAGAACAGGGCAGGTTAGAACAGGGCAGGTTAGAACAGGGCAGGTTAGAACAGGGCAGGTTAGAACAGGGCAGGTTAGAACAGGGCAGGTTAGAACAGGGCAGGTTAGAACAGGGCAGGTTAGAACAGGGCAGGTTAGAACAGGGCAGGTTAGAACAGGGCAGGTTAGAACAGGGCAGGTTAGAACAGGGCAGGTTAGAACAGGGCAGGTTAGAACAGGGCAGGTTAGAACAGGGCAGGTTAGAACAGGGCAGGTTAGAACAGGGCAGGTTAGAACAGGGCAGGTTAGAACAGGGCAGGTTAGAACAGGGCAGGTTAGAACAGGGCAGGTTAGAACAGGGCAGGTTAGAACAGGGCAGGTTAGAACAGGGCAGGTTAGAACAGGGCAGGTTAGAACAGGGCAGGTTAGAACAGGGCAGGTTAGAACAGGGCAGGTTAGAACAGGGCAGGTTAGAACAGGGCAGGTTAGAACAGGATAGGCCAGGCTGGAAGAGATCTCCAAGCTCATCCAGTCCAACCTTTGATAGCCTCCTCTGGACTCACTCCAACAGTTCCACGTTGATGAATCCTTCTACAACTGGAGACCCCAAAGACCCCAGGCTTAGGCCTGTAAGGAGCTCGTACACAAGTTTTCAGACTCTCCCTGCACCTTCACTGATGACCAAAAAAAAATCAGCATTGCTTTTACAAGCGTAAGAAGAAACCAAGACAGAATTCAGACTTGCTTGCTCTGAGCAAGTTTTCTCAGGTGCTCCTTGCGAGCTGTGTTTGGTGGATCTACATACCAAGAGCCTAAATAAGATTTGACAATCAACAAGATTTTGACCACCTGGAAAAGCCAAAATAAACAGCACCACACATAATTTTCATTGCTCATGTAGGAAAACATACTTAAGGCACAGTGATCTTAAAAGAGTATTTTCTTTCTTGGAGGTGGAAGTGGATACATTCAGACTGGAGGTTAGGAAGAAGTTGTTGAGCATGAGAGTGGTGAGAGGCTGGAATGGGTTGCCCCTGCAGGGAGGTGTTTGGGGCCAGATCCCTGGAGGTGTTTTTGGCCAGGCTGGCAGAGGCTGTGGGCAGCCTGCTCTAGGGTAAGGTGTCCCTGGGCATGGCAGGGGGGTTGGGACTGGATGATCTTTGTGGTCCCTTCCAACCCTGACTGATTCTAGGATCCTATGCACCAGAGCAGGTTTGAAATGGATAAAATTCTTTGGAACTGATCTAGGGTAGGGTGTCCCTATGTCCATGGCAGGAGGGTTGGAGCTACATAATCCTTGTGGTCCTTTCCAACCCTGACTGATTCTATGACCGTAGGACATTTCTCTAGGCTACAGATCAGATTGTCTTCATCTGAACTCTTTGGTACTTTTATCAGCAATCCTATGGAGTACTTATTTGGTTGGTTTTACCATATATACCATTTTTATGCAAAAATTATGCAGAGAAGAGAAAGCTGATGTTGCAGATACTGAAGGGGCCTTCCATTATCTATCCTATCCTACCCTAAGATGCTGAGAGGGCTGCAGCAACTCTGCTGTGAGGACAGGCTACAAGAGTTGGGGCTGTGCAGCCTGCAGAAGAGAAGGCTGCCAGGAGACCTTGGAGTGGCCTTCCAGGATCTGAAGGGAGCTACAGGAGGGCTGGGGAGGGACTATTGACAAGGTCTGGTAGTGACAGGACGAGGAGGAATGGGTTTGAAGTGTCAGAGGGAAGATTGAAACTGGATGTTAGGAGGAAGTTGTTTGCAGTGAGGGTGGTGAGACACTGGCACAGGTTGCCCAGGGAGGTTGGGGAGGACAGAATCACCCAATGTGATCTTTGAACACACTGGGTGATTCTGTCCTCCCCAACCTCCCTGGAGATGTTCAAGGCCAGGCTGGATGAGGCCTTGAGCAACATGTTCTAGTGGGAGGTGTCCCTGCCTATGGCACAGTGGGGCTGGAACTAGATGAATTTTTAGCTCCCTTCCAATCTAAGCCATTCTATCATTCTATGATCCTGCTTTTAACATTTTTATATTCTAATAGCAAAGGCCACTTTTGCTTTCTGACCCTCAAAAGGTCACAAGGAAGCCTCAGTAATCCACAGCAAAACAAGCAAAGGCTACCTTGGGCAACCTGTTCTAGTGGGAGGTGTCCCTGCCTATGGCACAAGGGGGTTGGAACTGGCTGAGCTTTGAGCTCCCTTCCAACCTAAACCATTCTACAATCCTAACCTTTATTTCCAACTCTGTTAATAAAACAGAGGTTATTGCTACCAGTGCCTCACCTGGCTCCACCCCAGCCCCTGTGCTAGCCACAGAAAGGTAGGGCATCTCCAAGACACATGGGTAAGTTCCATAAATGAGGCTGGAGCCCTAAAGCTCCCACTGTGCCTAGCTAATGCAGGCAGGCTGAAGCCCTGGCTGAGGTTCCACACCATATGTCCAGGCACCTCTCAAAGCAGCAGGGGAGGTGACGCATGGAGGCCTCTGCTCAAACAGCAGAGCAATCCCAGATGGAATCACTGAGGACCATTTCTGCAGCCTGGCAGGAAGCATTAGGGGGAGAGTTCTTGCCTTTTTTTTTTCCTTCTTTTTTCCTTTTTTTTCCCTTCTTTTTTCCTTTTTTTCCTTTTCTTTTCTTTTTTTTTTTCTTCTTTTTTTCTACTTTTTTTCCCTTTTTTTCCTTTTCCTTTCTTCTTTTTTTCTTCTTTTTCTTCTTTTATTTTCTTTTATTTTCTTCTTTTTTTCTACTTTTTTCTTCTTTTTTTTTCTTCTTTTTTCTTCCTTTTTTCCTTTTCCTTTATTTTTTCTTCTTTTTTTTCCTTTTCTTCTTTTTTCTTCCTTTTTTTACTTTTTTTTTCTTTTTTTTNATCATTGTTGAGGTGCTAATGCGCTTCAGAGACACTGCCACAGAGAAGCCAACAGCTCCTGGTAGGTAAGAAGTTCAAGATGAGGCAGCAGTGTGCACTTGCAGGGCAGAAAGGCAAGCAGAGGCTGGGCTGCAGCAGGAGCAGTGTGGGCAGCAGGGCCAGGGAGGGGATTCTGCCCCTCTGCTGTGCTCTGCTGAGAGCCCACCTGGAGTAGTGCATCCAGTGCTGGAGCCCCTGGGACAAGAGGGATGTGGAGATGCTGGAGGTGTGCAGAGAAGGGCCCCGAGGATGCTCAGAGGGCTGCAGCACCTCTGCTGTGAGCACAGCCTGAAAGAGTTGGGGCTGTGCAGGCTGGAGAAGAGGAGGCTCCCAGAGGACCTTCTGGTGGCCTTCCAGGATCTGTAGAGGGCTACAGAAAAGCTGAGAAGGGACTTTTTAGGCTGTCAGGAAGTGAGAGCACTAGGAGGAATGGACCAAAGCTGGAGGTGGGGAGATTCAGAGTGGAGATGAGGAGGAAGTTGTTGAGCAGGAGAGTGGTGAGAGGCTGGAATGGGTTGCCCCTGCAGGGAGGTGTTTGGGGCCAGATCCCTGGAGGTGTTTTTGGCCAGGCTGGCAGAGGCTGTGGGCAGCCTGCTCTAGGGTAGGGTGTCCCTGGGCATGGCAGGGGGGTTGAGACTGGCTGATCCTTGTGGTCCCTTCCAGCCCTGACTGATTCTATGATTCCAAATGACATCCCCTTTTCCAGCAGGCTTGGTCCCATGCCAGCAGACAAACTCTGGGTTCTTTCACAGTCGGTTCCAGATCTAACAGAAGCCAATGTGCCTCACGAGTGTTTGCTTCTTTGTTTGTGCACAGGCATCATCATCAAACATCACCAGCGAGAGAGCCTGCCAGGGCTGAGCACAAAATGTAAATGGGAGTAGATCTATTGCTGGGAACATGCAGCAGTAAACACTTTCTGTGTGTCTGCTCTGCAGTGAAGGCTCTGGGGGCACATGGCAAAGTTACTCTTGTTTTGCTGTGGGACTTGTGCAATTTCAATGCCTTAATAACCCATAGGCTGAAAGCCAAAAAAAAATTTATTTTTTTTTTTAATTAAAATGGCCTGGTTTGTGCTTCCCACCTGCAGTGACTGCCTGGCTGAGCAAGGGCATCCTCTTTGACACCAGGAGCCCCAGGGCTGCCTGTCTGTCAGAGGCTGAAATTCGAGTTTCCGACCTGATTTATAAGTGGTTTACACTTAGTGCTTTCCTGTTTAATAGTTGAATAAACTATTTAATGTTTATTAAAAAAAAAAAAAAATTCTTCTGATAATAAAACCGGGATGGAGGAAAAGAAAGCTGAGCATAGCCATGCCTTGGCAGAGCCTTTCAGCCTGCTCCCACACTTTAGATTCTGGTTCTGCCAGGCAGGAGCTCCTGGTTGCAGAGCACTGTGGCAAACTCAGGTAATGCAGCCCTGTGAGCACTCACCTCATGACTATTTTTTAATGAATCCACTTGTTTCCCATTCACAAGAGTCTGACAGGATAGTGGGAAAGGCACTGTAGGGAAAAACACCTGATGGGATCTGGGAAGCAGCTACACAGCCTGGAAAAAAAATCCATCTACTTACTGCTGCCCTTGCTGTGTTCCTGCGTAGATCATAGAATCAGTGAGGGTTGGAAGGGCCCAAAAGGATCAGCCAGCTCCACCCCCCCCTGCCATGCCCAGGGACACCCTACCCTAGAGCAGGCTGCCCACAGCCTCTGCCAGCCTGGCTGAAAACACCTCCAGGGATCTGGCCCCAAACCCCTCCCTGGCAGGGGCAACCCATTCCAGCCTCTCACCACTCTCATGCTCAACAACTTCCATATTCACTCTGACTCTCCCCACCTCCAGCTATGCTCCATTCCCCCTAGTCCTGTCTAAAAAGTCCCTCCCCAGCTTTTTTGTAGCTCACTTCAGATCCTGGAAGGCCACAGAAAGGTCCCCTGGGAGCCTCCTCTTCTGCAGCCTGCACAGCCCCAACTCTTTCAGGCTGTGCTCACAGCAGAGCTGCTGCAGCCCTCTCAGCATCCTCGGGGCCCTTCTCTGCACACCTCCAGCATCTCCACATCCCTCTTGTCCCAGGGGCTCCAGCACTGGATGCACTACTCCAGGTGGGCTCTCAGCAGAGCACAGCAGAGGGGCACAATCCCCTCCCTGGCCCTGCTGCCCACACTGCTCCTGCTGCAGCCCAGCCTCTGCTTGCCTTTCTGCCCTGCAAGTGCACACTGCTGCCTCATCTTCAGCTTCTCCTCCACCAGCACCCCCAAGTCCCTCTCCTCAGGGCTGCTCTCCAGCCACTCCCTGCCCAGCCTGGATTTGTGCTTGGCATTGCCTCGACCCAGCTGCAGGACCTTGCACTTGGCCTTGTTGAACCTCCTGAAGTTGTCTTGTGCCCACCTCTGCAGCCTGTGCAGCTCCCTCTGGATGCCATCCCTGCCCTCCAGCCTGCCTGCTGCACCACACAGTTTGGGGTGCTCAGCAAACTTGCTGAGGCTGCACTCAGTGCCTCTGTCCATGGCACCCACAAAGATGTTGAACAAGACTGGGCCCAGGACTGATCCCTGAGGGACTCCACTGGGCCATGGAGCCATTGGCAGCCTCTCTGTGGCTGTGGCCATCAAGCCAGTTCTGGATCCATCTGTGCTCCACCCATCAAACCCATGTGGCACCCAGCTTGGAGACCAGGACATGGTGCAGGACAGTGTCAAAGGCTTTGCTCAGGTCCAGATAAATGAGATCAGTTGCTTGCTCCTCATCTGGTCCCAGGACTGATCCCTGAGGGATTCTGCTTGTCACTGTCTCCACTGGGACATGGAGCCATTGACAGCCACATCAAAACTGATAGAGAAGTCTGAACAGCTGGGAAGAAACAAAAATCTACAATGAACCTCTGGTAGCAGCCATAGGACCAGCTTCCATCACAGTACCCAAATTACCAGTCTAATTCCAGAATTAACACATGCAGCTCCAATTGTCTCTGCTGGCCTGAGCACAGAACTTTAAAAGCAACACAACGGAAGAGCTCTGATTCAAGTCCCAAGCCCTCTCCAGTCTAATGCACAGTGAATGCCTCCACACCTTTTTATGTCCCATCTGGAACAAACATACTACTGCCTCTTCCCTCTCTTCTTTTCCTCCTCCCTCTCCTGCACAGCTGTTGTGTATTTTAGCAGGGCTATATTCATCCCCTCTCTGAGCAACAGCATAGGCATTTAACCTGCTGTTTAACTTTGCTTGACATCCTTCACAGACTCTTACTGCATCCAAGTGAGAGATATGTGAAAGGTCTGCTCCAGCTTCTCTCCCTGAACATACTGATGGCCTCTTGTGCTGGTTTGGGGCTAACTGGAAAATTTTTAATAGGAGAAATTAAATTATAGGCTGAGAAAGAAAAACAATGATGATGTCTACTTCCCTCACAGGTCTGCTGACAGACAGAAAAGTAAGGACACAAACATAGACAAGGTGGAGGTGCTCAGGTCTGAGCTCTGGGCTGTTGGTCTCTCACTTTCCCTGCCTTCCAGCTGGATCTGTGTAACCCAACTGGATGTGAGGAGGAAGTTGCTGAGCATGAGAGTGGTGAGAGGCTGGAATGGGTTGCCCCTGCAGGGAGGTGTTTGGGGCCAGATCCCTGGAGGTGTTTTTGGCCAGGCTGGCAGAGGCTGTGGGCAGCCTGCTCTAGGGTAGGGTGTCCCTGGGCATGGCAGGGGGGTTGGAACTGGCTGATCCTTGTGCTCCCTTCCAACCCTGACTGATTCTATGTGCTGCCCTTCCACCAATTCCTACATGCAGTGATGCAGAGTTCAAGTTACATACACAGCAGGGTTGACCATCAGAGTCATCCCATCTGGGGGTTCTCTTGTGCCTGGGTACTCGGTATGAAATTCTTTCTCTCTGCTGCACACAGACAATAGTTTGTCCAACTGGCAGAGCATCTGATGAGATGTGACCTGAAAAAGTCAGGCAGGTCAATATATCCACACAGGTTTTAACTAGGAGCATAGAGGAGCCTGTGAGCTGATCGTGAAAGACAGGATTTTGGCTCCCCAGTTTCAGAGGGACAGGGATCTGCTAGAGAGGGTCCAGGGGAGGGCTGTGAGGATGCTGAGGGGACTGCAGCACTGCCTGGGGAGGAGAAGCTGAGGGACCTGGGGATGCTTAGTCTGGAGAAGAGAAGACGGAGAGGGGATTGAATCAATGTTTAGAAATATCTGAGGGCTGAAAATCAGGGCCAGGGGGACAGGCTCTACTCAGTTGCTCCCTGGCATAGGCCAAGGAGCAATGGATAGAAGCTGCAGCACAGGAGGTTGTAGCTCAACACAAGGAGAACTTGACTGGAAGGTTCACTGAACACTGGCACAGGCTGGCCAGAGAGGTTGTGGAGTCTCCTTGTCTGGAGCCTTTCCAGGCCTGTCTGGATGTGTTGCTGTGTGCCCTGAGCTAGATTGTCTGGTCCTGCTCTGGCAGGGGAGTTGGACTCAATGATCTCTTTGGGTCCCTTCCAACCACTGACATCCTGTGAGCCTCTGACAATGAGCAAAAGTCATCCTACAGACTCTGCCTCCTAGCAGAGTGTGCACTGAATGAGAACGAGCCAACAGAGGATGCAGCTCACCTCTCTGTGCCAGTACTAATAGACCTTACAATGCACTTCCAGCACTGAACAAGCTCTTTTACCTTCATGCCTTCCACATTTGGTGCTGCTATGTTCTAAAGGCCAGATCTTGGCATGCTAAGAGAGGGAAAATCAATTTCAGAGCACAATAGTGGCATCACCTCACACAGAAGGTATCCTACAACACTGAAACAACACAGCAGGAGAAAGGTTCAGCACACAACCTTGCACTGCAGCAGCCTTGACATGGTTTAGCTAACTCTGAGTTCTCTGAAGAACAGAAGGTGAATATAAGGATGGGCAAGACACCAGGTCCTGTTCCTCAGGGCTTCTCTCAGCCATTCCCCACCCAGCCTGGAGTTGTGCTTGGGATTGCACCCACCCAGGTGCAGGACCTTACACTTGGCCTTGTTGAATGTCATGAGTTTAGCCGGGGCACAGCTCTGCAGCCTGTGCAGGTCCCTCTGGATGTATCCCTGCTCTCTAGCAAGTCTCCTGTGCCACACAGCTTGGTGCCAGCTGCACACTTGCTGAGGCTGCACTGATTCCTCTGCCCATGGCACTGACAAAGATGTTGCACAGCACTGGAGCCAGCACTGACCCCTGAGGGAGCCACTTGGCACTGGTCTGCAGGTGGACATTGTGCCCTTGGTCACCACTCTCTGTGTGCCACCATCCAGCCAATTCCTTATCCAACAGTGTTCCACCCATGAAATCTGTGTTTTTCCAGTTTGGTGACCAGGGTTCTATGTGGGATGGAGCCAAACACTTTACTCAGGTCCAGGTAGATGCCATCAGTTGCCCTTCCCTTGTCCACTGCTGCTCTGATTTCATCATAGAAAGCCACCAAATTTGTCAGGCATGATTTGCCCTTGATACAGCCATTGCTGGCTACCATCAGACACCTCTGCTTGGTTTTCCATCTGCTGCAGCAGAGCCTGCAGGAGGATCTGCTCCATGATTGTGCAAGGCACAGAGGAGAGACTGACTGCTCTGTAGTTCCCGGGCTTGTCCTTTTTTCCCTTCTTGAAGATGGGTGTGATGTTTGCCTAGATGCCAGATCTAAATGGGCTATTCTTAGCAGGCCATCAAGTAAATGCTAGCACTGCACCAGCACCAAAGAGACTGACACGTGAAAACACAAAGCCCTGTCACTTCTAGTGGCATTATTAAAGGTCCCAGTGTGTTGTTGACATATTCAGCATCCCATCAGGACATAAATGTTACTCAGAGAATGAGAAACAGGTCTGCTGCTCATAGACACAAGATGAAGATTGACTTGTCCTAGCAACAGCACTAGAAGAAAACTAGAATGAGGGAAGAACTGAGAGGCAAAAAAAGAAGGAAACAAAGAGCAGGGGGGAGAAAAAGAGTCCAATCAAAAGCTGGGGAGAGACATTTTAGGCTATCAGGGAGTGACAGGACATGGGGGAAAGGAGCAAAGCTGGAGGAGGGGAGATTCAGGTTGGATGTGAAGAGAAAGCTGCTGAGCATTAGAGTGGTGAGATCCTGGAATGGGTTGCCCAGGGAGGTGGTTGGGACCTCATCCCTGGAGGTGTTTGCAGCCAGGCTGGCAGAGGCTGGAAGTGTCCAGAGAAGGGCCATGAGGATGCTCAAAGGGCTGCAGCACCTCTGCTGTGAGCACAGCCTGAAAGAGTTGGGGCTGTGCAGGCTGCAGAAGAGGAGGCTCCCAGGGGACCTTTCTGTGGCCTGCCAGGATCTGAAGGGAGCTACAAAAAAGTTGGGGAGGGACTTTTTAGACTTGACTAGGGGGAATGGAGCAAAGCTGGAGGTGGGGAGATTGAGGCTGGAGGTGAGGAAGAAGTTGCTGAGCATGAGAGTGGTGAGAGGCTGGAATGGGTTGCCCCTGCAGGGAGGTGTTTGGGCTCAGATCCCTGGAGGTGTTTTTGGCCAGGCTGGCAGAGGCTGTGGGCAGCCTGCTCTAGGGTAAGGTGTCCCTGGGCATGGCAGGGGGGTTGGGACTGGCTGATCCTTGTGGTGCCTTCCAACCCTGACTGATTCTATGAAAATTCAGGGTCCTTTCCGAAAATCTTCAAACAGAGCAGGTTGCATCCTACCACGTTCCTTGACAAGGCAGCAAGTGTCAGTAGCTGCAGGCAGAGCTAAGATGACCACAAAGGCATGATCAGTTAGCAGCCTGGCTGCTGTGACTGCTAAACAAGAGATTGCTTTCCTACAACATGGCTTACTCTGAGAAAAATCTCCAGGATGTCCTCTTTTTGCTGCTTTCCAGTTCCGATTCTCTAGCGTCAGTGCATCTCTGTACCAGCAGCTCACTGCACCTCTAAAGACAGGAACCTAACAAAAATAACAGCACTGTGTTTTGTTCAACTCAAAAGCAAGCTCTGTGCTTTCCTCTTTCCCGTGCCTGTGACTCTCTCTGCACACACTCATCACAGATCTGCTTTTTGGCAAGTCGCAGAAGGCAGCTCCTGCACAGCTGGGCTCTGTTCTAGGCTGCCTCTCTTCAGGGAGGTGCACAGCAGGGCAGGAAACATTCCTCACTCCATACTTACCTGGTTTATTTCTGCATAAAAGACAGAGAGAGGCCCCAGGCTCTACTACAGGCCATATGCTGCAGCAATGAAAAAAACATAGCTGCATAGCCCCTGGGTGCCAGATCACTGTTAACTAAGAGACAATTCCAAACCTTCCATGACAGCAGCTTCTTAACTTGGCTTTGGATGCATAGATGGGCTGCAGCAAGAGCAGCTGTGGGCAGCAGGGCAAGGGAGGGGATTGTGCCCCTTGGCTCTGCTCTCCTCACACCCCACCTGCAGCACTGTCTGCAGCTCTGCAGCCCCCAGCACAAGCAGCACATGCAAGGGTTGGAGCCAGTGCAGAGGAGGCCACCAAGATGCAGCTGAGAGGGCTGCAGCAGCTCTGCTGTGAGGACAGGCTGAGAGAGTTGGGGCTCTGCAGCCTGCAGAAGAGAAGGCTGCCAGGAGACCTTGGAGTGGCCTTGCAGGATCTGAAGGGGGCTGCAGGAGGGCTGGGGAGGGACTATTGACAAGGTCTGGTAATGACAGGATGAAGAGGAATGGGTTTGAAGTGGCAGAGGGGAGACTGAAAGTGGATGTTAGAAGGAAGTTGTTTGCAGTGAGGGTGGTGAGACACTGGCACAGGTTGCCCAGGGAAGTTGTGGAGCACAGAAGCACAGAACGGTTTAGGTCAGAAGGGACTCCAAAAATCATCCGGTTCCAAACCCCCTGTGCCATAGGCAGGGACACCTCCCACTACAACAGGTCACTCAAGGCCTCATCCAGCCTGGTCCTCAACATCTCCAGGGACGTTGTGGAGCACAGAAGCACAGAACGGGTGTGAGGAGAGCAGAGCCAAGGGGCACAATCCCCTCCCTTGCCCTGCTGCCCACAGCTGCTCTTGCTGCAGCCCAGCACACAGTTGCTGTCTGGGCTGCACTCACACTGCAGCCTCCTCTGGAGCTTTGCACCAGCCCAGACCCCCAAGTCCTGTTCCTCAGGGCTGCTCTCCAGCCACTCACCACCCAGTCTGGAGCTGTGTCTAGAGACTGGATAACCCCTCCCAGAAAACAAAGCACCACTGAGGTGAACTGTCCAAAACTACACCACAGCATCTCATGTTTTACTTTGTGGTTCAAGTCCCCATCCTCACTAACTCAGAACTGATGACACTGAACACCAAAACTGTAATGTGAAGGAGCTGGCAGCAGGTTGCTTCTGCCAAGGTGTCCTTCCCTGTACACAGTCACCACCAGTTTCACAATTAGAAGGTTTAATTGTTAAGAGCAAAAGTAAGTTACATGATGTGAACTTTCAGCTTAGTATTTGGTCAGGCTGAAGATCTCAGTGTGTTCACACTTCTGGAGACATTAAGAAAATAACTGTGCTGTGACATAGTCTACACTCAGATGAGGCAACAAGTTTTGGGCAAGTAGTTCACCTGCTGATGTGTGCACTCACAGACACACTGACATGTCCTAGGGAACAAAAGTCCTATCTCAGTTAAGGATTTTTTTGTCCTGACCAAACATATTGTTTAATCTCAAAATATCAGAAGCAGCTCAGCTTCTAAAATAAAAGATCATAGAATCAGCCGGGTTGGAAGAGACCTCCAAGCTCATCCAGTTCAACCTAGCACCCAGCCCTAGCCAATGGCACTCAGTGCCCATCCAGGCTTTGCTTCAACACCTCCAGGGATGGGGACTCCACCACCTCCCTGGGCAGCCCATTCCAATGCCAATCACTCTCTCTGCCATAAACTTCCTCCTAACATCCAGCCTCAACCTGCCCTGGCACAGCTTGAGGCTGTGTCCCCTCATTCTGTTGCTGGTTGCCTGGGAGCAGAGCCCAACCCCAGCTGGCTACAACCTCCCTTCAGGTAGCTGCAGAGAGCAATGAGCTCTGCCCTGAGCCTCCTCTCCTGCAGGCTGCACACCCCCAGCTCCCTCAGCCTCTCCTCTTGGGGCTGTGCTCCAGGCCCCTCCCCAGCCTTGCTGCCCTTCTCTCAACACCTTCCAGCACCTCTCTTGAATTGAGGGGACCAGATCTGGACACAGCACTCAAGGTGTGGCCTATGGGTTCTTTTTATTCTGAATCTACATCTAAGTACTGACTTTGCTGCAACAAATTCTTTTCAAGCTGAAAAAGTACATTCTCGGTAACAGAAACCATTTGCACAAACCTAGCTCCTGTTATTATCACTGCTGATGGAATCTTCAGTGTTGTCTTAAAACATCACAGACAAATTGCTCTAAATGTCAGAACACATTAGAGAGCTTTCTCCTGCCTCCCTGAGTGTCTTTCATCTCTAATGTTCTCATTTCTGCCTTGTGGATCAGCTGCTTATGGAGCCTCAGATAAAGCAGGATCCTCCAGGGTGACAGACCTGCAGTTTACACACCAATTTAAACCAGCTTTACACACCTTTGTTAAGGAACAAGCTGAACAACTACTTACTGTTCTTCTTGTACATCAGGATTTCAAAGGAGTTCATCTCATAGTTCTCAAACGTCTGCCGGACCTTGTCGATTGTGTCTTTGTCTGTCAGCTCTCCGTACATAAAGCTGCGAGCAGAGGGAGAAACTCCAGTCAGGGACTAGAGAAACAGACAAACGCTGGAGGGCATGGATGAGAGACAGCAACTGATGGAATTGACCTGGAGCTGAGCAAAGCCTTTGACACGGTCCTGCACCACATCCTGGTCTCCAAGCTGGTGACAGATGGGTGTGATGGGTGGAGCACAGATGGATACAGAACTGGCTTGATGGCCACAGCCAAAGAGAGGCTGTCAATGGCTCCATGGCCCAGTGGAGTCCCTCAGGGATCAGTCCTGGGACCAGTCTTGTTCAGCATCTCTGTGGGTGCCATGGACAGAGGCACTGAGTGCAGCCTCAGCAAGTTTGCTGAGCACCCCAAGCTGTGTGGTGCAGCAGCCAGGCTGGAGGGCAGGGATGGCATCCAGAGGGAGCTGCACAGGCTGCAGAAACTCTGGGGAGGGACTTTTTAGGGTGTCAGGGAGTGCCAGGACTGGGGGGAATGGAGCAAAGCTGGAGGTGGGGAGATTCAGACTGCACATGAGGAGGAAGTTCCTGAGCATGAGAGTAGTGAGAGGCTGGAATGGTTTGCCCAGGGAGGTTTTCGGGGCCAGATCCCTGGAGGCGTTTGCAGCCAGGCTGGCAGAGGCTGTGGGCAGCCTGCTCTAGGGTAGGGTGTCCCTGGGCATGGCAGGGGGGTTGGAACTGGCTGATCCTTGTGCTCCCTTCCAACCCTGACTGATTCAAGGATTCTATGAAAAGACCTATTTAGAAACAGCTCATCCCTCATTTTATTTCACCTGGAAATGGATGATCTTGGAGGTCTCTTCCAAGCTGGCTGATTCTATGATGCTCTATAAAAGCCATGGTTTGACAGATGCAGCCCCAGGAGATAACAGGCAAAACTGGAATAAACAGATTACTTTCCTCCTCCAGCAACAAGCAGAGCACTACAAAGTTGTTTAACAAAAGAATAAATCTGTTCTCAAGTACCTGCAGGTGCTGCTTTTTTGCATAACTTCTGCTCTGTGGTATCCTGATAGCTTGCAAAATCCATCATTGCTGTAGACAATAGGCCAGTCCACTATCTGGGCATTACCCAGGACAAAATTAGTATCTGTGGGAAAGAGCACATCAATTAGACATGAGGTAAGGGTATGGTTGCACTGGAGGATATCCTCATACCACGACTGAACTCTGATTGCTTCAGTCCCTGCACAGCTTTTCCCAGATACTATTCCCACTGCAGGCTACTACTATCAGTTTTAAGTAAATTCTAAAAACTACTACCAGTTTTAAGTAAATCCTTCTGTAAATATATGTATATATATATATAAAAATTACTTGTGCAATTATAGGATGATGGGCTTATACAGATGAAACACGTAACTGTTAAACAAGAAAAGCTGGATGAGGCTCTGGGCAGCCTGATCTAGGGTAGGGTGTCCCTGCCCACTACCTTTTTAGGCTATCAGGACTAGGGGGAATGCATCAAAGCTTGAAATGGGTGGATTTAGACTGGATATTAGGAAGAAGATCTCCAGCATGAGGGTGGTGAGAGCCTGGAATGGGTTGCCCAGGGAGGTGGTGGAAGCCTCACCCCTGGAGGTGTTTATGGCCAGGCTGTGGCAGAGGCTGTGGCCAGCCTGATGTAGTGTGAGGTGCCCCTGTCCATGGCAGGGGGGTTGGAACTGGATGATCCTTGTGGGCCCTTCCAACCCTGACTGATTCTATGACTCATCTTGCCTGATGACAGGTTCACCAAACTCTGCCTCTCTGCCACACATACTGATCCACCATGAAGCTCAGAGAATCATGGAATCCTGGTCAGTGAAGCAGCATTGCTTTGTTTTGCTGTTAAGTTAGAATCATAGAATCAGTCAGGGTTGGAAGGGACCACAAGGATAAGCCAGTCCCAACCCCCCTGCCATGCCCAGGGACACCCTACCCTAGAGAAGGCTGCCCACAGCCTCTGCCAGCCTGGCCAAAAACACCTCCAGGGATCTGGCCCCAAACACCTCCCTGCAGGGGCAACCCATTCCAGCCTCTCACCACTCTCATGCTCAGCAACTTCCTCCTCACCTCCAGCCTCAATCTCCCCACCTCCAGCTTTGCTCCATTCCCCCTAGTCCTGCCACTCCCTCAGAGCTTAAAAAGTCCCTCCCCAGATTTTTTGTAGTCCCCTTCAGATCCTGGCAGGCCACAAGAAGGTCCCCTGGGAGCCTCCTCTTCTCCAGCCTGAGCAGCTCAGTGTGAGTACAACACACAAAACGTCACAAGTGGTGTTTCTCCTCTCTGAAGGTAGACACAGTGGCTCCTCTCAACACTGCCTCCAGTGCTGGCCACACAAGCTCCAGTGCTCCTTGCATGACGCAGAGCACAGCACTTTAAAGCCAGACACCACACAACCAGCTTCAGTGCTTACGCCAGCGGAAAGAACTCTCTGTTTGCTCTACGAGCCAGAAGGACTTTCCAGCAGGAAGAAAATAAACCTGAGAGGTATTCACATCTCCCTTCCCATACTCAGTACTGGGCCCAGAATCTTCCTCTCCCCCCCTGTTGCTTCAGCTGCTGTGCAGTCAGCTCACTACACCTGTGCCAAGACAGGCTGCAGCTCCGCTGCTTGGGCACTCGCAGGCAGCAGAAGACTCCTTTCCAAGCTGAAAAGACCACCCCATATACTGACAGAAAGGCTACAGGAGATTCAGAGGTGTTCCTGTTTAAGAGGAAACCTTTAAGGAAGACCACCACTCCACCTATTTCTCAGGATCTACAGCCCACAGCTGCTCCAAGCTCCACAGCTGTCACCAATGCTTCCTGCAGCCAAGAGACGCACATGAGACGTTTTAGCTATCAATTACCATGAGGTTTGTTGATTTTAGCTTGCCCTTTCAGAAGGTTTTGTCCCGGTGTGAACTTCAAGCAGCTTTAAATAAAGCACTCCTGTTGCTATCTCCATCCATTGCCCAACCCCATGAGCATAATTAAGTGCATCTTTAACAGAAACTTTAGAATGAAATATGGTGCTGATATAACTGCAGAACGTTTTCACTGCTCTGTTTCTCACAGCCTCTTCTGTTAGGGTTTGTGTCCATCAGCATGGCTTGACCAAGGGCAGGTCCTGCCTGCAAACCTGGTGGCCTTCTACAAACAGGTCACAACATGAACAGATGAGGGGCAGCAACTGATGGCATTGACCTGGAGCTGAGCAAAGCCTTTGACACTGTCCTGCACTGCATCCTGGTCCCCAAGCTGGTGCCACATGGGTGTGATGGGTGAGGCACCAGATGGATACAGAACAGGCTTGATGGCTGCACCCAAAGAGTGGCTGTCCAAGTGGAGACCAGTGACAAGCAGAGTCCCTCAGGGATCAGTCCTGGGCCCAGTCTTGTTCAGCATCTTTGTGGGTGCCATGGACAGAGGCACTGAGTGCAGCCTCAGCAAGTTTGCTGAGCACCCCAAGCTGTGTGGTGCAGCAGCCAGGCTGGAGGGCAGGGATGGCATCCAGAGGGAGCTGCACAGGCTGCAGAGGTGGGCACAAGCCAA
>VWZI01010431.1:17630-31382 GCA_013396835.1 Psilopogon haemacephalus
CTACAAAAAAGCTGATGAGGGACTTTTTAGGCTGTGAGGGAGTGACAGGACTAGGGGGAATGGCGCAAAGCTGGAGGTGGGGAGCCTCTGTCAACCTGGCTGCAAACACCTCCCTGGTCCCCAAACACCTCCCTGCAGGGGCAACCCATTCCAGCCTCTCACCACTCTCATGCTCAACAACTTCCTCCTCACATCCAATCTGAATCTCCCCACCTCCAGCTTTGCGCCATTCCCCCTAGTCCTGTCACTCCCTCACAGCCTAAAAAGTCCCTCCCCAGCTTTTTTGTAGCCCCCTTCAGATCCTGGAAGGCCACAAGAAGGTCACCTGGGAGCCTCCTCTTCTCCAGCCTGCACAGTCTGACTCAAACCAAAGCACTGTAACAACAGTGGCCACAAGTCTTTACCAGATGCAGCTTCTCCAAAGCCAGCCTTGTCACCGTCTCTTACTGTTACACACACACAGTGCTTTTTCTAACCAAAATTGTGCCTCACCTCAAACTTCCCAAACTCCTGAGGATGAGAAGCACCTCGCAGGCACATCTTGTCAGGGCCAGCTGACTGAGAGGCCACGGCCTTGCAAGAGCATGGAGCAAGTTGCTGACATACTTCTTCCCTACCATTGCCCTGAACTGCTGCACATTTGCACTCGTAGCATCCTCCCAGCCCCTCCTGCAAGGTGGACCTTGCCAGGCCAAGGCTCCCCACCTTTTCCAGAGCCCAGTGCCAGAGAGAGCACAGTCCAGAGCCATGCCAGACGCCAATATGATTAGGTCATTCTCCCCTTTATTGCCCAGAATGTTTCTTATCAGACCAAAACAAGGTGCCTAACTTCGGATTGGTAACATCAGCTCTGCACGAGCTGTCCACGTGAATCAGAGGCGTACTAATTGGTTGGCATAATTAAGCACAGCCCCACTCATTGATGTGCATGGTAACCTGTTATTCTCTAACCAGATGTTTCACCATCTCTTGGAGCCTGTGGGAGGCAGCTGCCATACCATGAGAATCGGAGAGCTGGGTGAGATTGTCTTCCTCAGCTGTGTGAAGCAAGGCCAGAGTGCTCATCATTTGGCATTCCCACAGCCCAGCACACTACTTCTGCTCTCTGTTGTTTCAGTGACACAGGGCCCACTGCTGCAACATGCTGGCAAAAGGTCAGAGACCAGCAGCCAGATGTATTCCCACAACACCACCAGATGCATCCCTGCACAGACAAGACACAGCATAGCAAGAGGAAACCTCTGCTCATGGAGCTGTAGTGCAGACAAGGGGCAAGAGGCAGAGGAAATTTCATGTAAACATGAGGAGGATTTTTTTTTTTCCCTGTGAGAGTGACAGAACACTGGAAGAGGCTGCCCAGGGGGGTTGTAGAGTCTCCCTCTCTGCAGATATTCAAAACTGCCAGGATGCATTTCTGTGTGATGTGGTCTAGGAGACCCTGCTCTGGCAAAGGGGTTTGGACAGGATGAGATTTGGAGGTCCCTTCCAGCCCCTGACACTCTGTGACATCCTGATCCAGATATAAGTTTAAAAGAAGCTGTTTGAGTTTTTGCAAGGAAGAGAATGCATGGAAATCTAATGTTGTTTAAAAAGGAGACCTGTGACAATTGCTACAGTCACACAGCTCACACCCTGCCTTTGCAAAGGATAGGGATGTATGAACTACAGTCACACAGCTCACACCCTGCCTTGGCAAAGGATAGGGATGTATGAACTACAGTCACACAGCTCACACCCTGCCTTGGCAAAGGATAGGGATGTATGAACTACAGTCACACAGCTCACACCCTGCCTTGGCAAAGGATAGGGATGTATGAACTACAGTCACACAGCTCACACCCTGCCTTGGCAAAGGATAGGGATGTATGAACTACAGTCACACAGCTCACACCCTGCCTTGGCAAAGGATAGGGATGTATGAACTACAGTCACACAGCTCACACCCTGCCTTGGCAAAGGATAGGGATGTATGAACTACAGTCACACAGCTCACACCCTGCCTTGGCAAAGGATAGGGATGTATGAACTACAGTCACACAGCTCACACCCTGCCTTGGCAAAGGATAGGGATGTATGAACTACAGTCACACAGCTCACACCCTGCCTTGGCAAAGGATAGGGATGTATGAACTACAGTCACACAGCTCACACCCTGCCTTGGCAAAGGATAGGGATGTATGAACTACAGTCACACAGCTCACACCCTGCCTTGGCAAAGGATAGGGATGTATGAACTACAGTCACACAGCTCACACCCTGCCTTGGCAAAGGATAGGGATGTATGAACTACACTCACACAGCTCACACCCTGCTTTTGCAAAGGATAGGGATGTATGAACTACACTCACACAGCTCACTCCCTGCTTTTCCAAAGGATAGGGATGTATGAACTACAGTCACACAGCTCACACCCTGCTTTTGCAAAGGACAGGGATGTATGAATTACTGTTCCTGTTCAATCTTTGCTCTGAGAAAACAGAAGAATTTTGGCATGCTCATTAGACACATGGTTCAAATTTAACTTCCAAGATCAAAATGTGGCCCCAAATCAGCACAAGTGAGTGCAAGTGAATTTCAAGCACCTATTGAACCCTTTCTTTTCATGCATTGCATTCAGAGCACACTTCAGGGAGGAAAGACACAGGAACCAATTAATGTCATCTTAGCAGAAATGCTGCAACTGCATTCAAAGCAAGTACTGAGTGACTCAAGAGACCCAAATCCTAGACACATCACAGAATAAAAGGAGTAAGGCAAAATTCTGCTTTCCTCCCCACATTCTCCTGTAGAGAGGTCAGAGATGTCCCATGGACACACACTCGCTCTGTATCAAGTGGGAGTGAATCAATGCTTAATTATTCATAGAATCACAGAAGCAGTCAGAACTGGAAGAGACCACAAGGATCAGCCAGTCCCAACCCCCCTGCCATGCCCAGGGACCCCATCCCCTAGGGCAGGCTGCCCACAGCCTCTGCCAGCCTGGCCAAAAACACCTCCAGGGATCTGGCCCCAAACACCTCCCTGCAGGGGCAACCCATTCCAGCCTCTCACCATTCTCATGCTCAGGAACTTTCTCCTCACCTCCAGCCTCAAGCTCCCCACCTCCAGCTTTGCTCCATTCCCCCTAGTCCTGTCTAAAAAGTCCCTTCTCAGCTTTTTTGTAGCCCCTTCAGATCCTGGCAGGCCACAAGAAGGTCCCCTGGGAGCCTCCTCTTCTCCAGCCTGCACAGCCCCAACTCTTTCAGGCTGTGCTCACAGCAGAGCTGCTGCAGCCCTCTCAGCATCCTCGTGGCCCTGCTCTGCACACCTCCAGCATCTCCACATCCATCTTATAATAGGGACTCCAGAACTGGACAAGTTGATCTCTCCATAGAACAATAACACAGCATCCTCAAATTCTGCATCCTTATTAATGAAACCAAATTATTTTAAGCTGTAGCCTCTCTCTAATACAAAACAACATACTAAAAAACTCTATTAGTGAGGCTCATTTGTGCCTACATCTCTTGCAGAAGCCATCTACAGAAGCTACATCTCTTTATAAAGCCATTTCACTGAAAGAGAAATGGATTTAGAAATCTTGTTGGCTGCTCTGGCATGAACACAACTCACTGAATGCAGGCATTTGCTGCTTTATTTAAATGTGTCTTACACTGTCCTAAGTACTCCAGAGCACAGGACAAATCCAGGCTGAAGATAACTATTAAAAAATATACTTAACCATGAATAGTGAGAGTCAACTGACTCAATTTTAATCATCACAGAAAAGGAATGCTAGTTTCAGACAGCAGCATAGACAAAAAATACTGGTTCCATCTCAACATTTTGTATTTTGCATTGTTATAGCAAACACTTCACAGTATCTAGAATCACAGAATCATAGAATCAGTCAGGGTTGGAAGGGAGCACAAGGATCAGCCAGTTCCAACCCCCCTGCCATGCCCAGGGACACCCTACCCTAGAGCAGGCTGCCCACAGCCTCTGCCAGCCTGGCCAAAAACACCTCCAGGGATCTGGCCCCAAACACCTCCCTGCAGGGGCAACCCATTCCAGGCTCTCATTTCTGTATCAGTCAGCAAACCTATGAGTGAAAGAGACATCCCCAATGCTTTCTCAGCCTATAACCCAATTTCTCTTCTTAAAATATTCCAATTAACCTCAAACCAGTGCATGTGTTGTGTGCCCAGTGTTATGTTGGTGAGGAACCCATGTATGGACATGCCAAGCTGTGCATCACTCTTCCATATGTGGCGTGCCAAGGGTAGGCAGGTCTGGGGCATCATTGGGTACCTCATAGTGCTGCAGCACTTTGGGTGCATAGCATCAGTCATCAAGAAAGCCTCCTGTTACTCACACTAACAGCAGTCCTCTTTTTGTTGACTTGAGCAAGCCTGTCTTTGGGCTGGAGGATGCTGTTGTGTTTCCTGCAGGTTTCCTGACACTTTGTAAATGTCTACAATTTTCAAGGAATCTTCAAGCAGCACTGGGTGAGATTCATTGCTTGCAGAGGGTGAGCTGGAAAGCCCTGGGCTGCAGGTAAATGGCATCCTAGTGTGATCTGCTGTCGAATAGGGAATTGTGTTGTACTGCCTACTGCAGAGGTCAAAGTATTGAGAAGGACGAAGTTACTGTGCAGAAGGAAGAGCAACACTGAGGTGCAATGGGTGGGTTAACCATCCCTGCTCTTTACAGCTCACAAATGGGCTGACTGGGAAGGCTCTAATGGATATGCAGGAGGTTTTCTGCTTCAGGCTGCCAGTTTAAACCACAGGATGTTAGGAGTTTGGAAGGGAGCTCAAAGTTCAACCAGTTCCAACCCCCTGTGCCATAGGCAGGGACACCTCCCACTAGAACAGGTCGCTCAAGGCCTCATCCAAGCTGGTCCTGAACACCTCCAGGGAGGTTGTGGAGCACAGAATCACCCAGTGTGATCAAAGATCTGATCTGGGTGATTCTGTCCTCCCCAGCCTCCCTGGGCAACCTCTGCCAGTGTCTCACCACCCTAACTGCAAAGAAATTCCTCCTCACATCCAGTTTCAATCTCCTCTCTGACAGTTCAAACCCATTCCCCCTTGTCCTGTCATAACAAGACCTTGTCAATAGTTCCTCCCCAGCCTTCCTGTGGGCCCCTGTCAGATCCTGGAAGGCCACTCCAAGGTCTCCTGGAAGCCTTCTCTACTGCAAGCTGCAGAGCCCCAACTCTCTCAGCCTGTCCTCACAGCAGAGCTGCTGCAGCCCTCTCAGCATCTTTGTGGGGGGGAAGGTGGAAGGGTGGTTGGAAACCCCTCTTGGGGACTCTGATCTCTGAGAGGGCTGTGGTGTTTCTCTATTACCTTTTTACTGTATACAGCTGTAAATATCTGCAATATATTGTAAACATCTACTTGTATATCATGCTGAGCTGTAAATATAAAGCTTCATTCCTTAACTTCCACCCAGCCAGTCCAGCTTGGGTTATTTCAAAGTGAGGGGATGCGGGGGGAAGGGGGGAGGGAACTGTAAACCACCATAGTGGGGAAGGTGGAAGGGTGGTTGGGAACCTCTTTTGGGGATTCTGATCTCTGGGAGGGCTGTGGTGTTTCTGTATTACCTTTCTACTGTATATAGCTGTAAATATCTGCTTGTATATTGTGCTGAGCTGTAAATATAAAGCTTCATTCCTTAACTTCCACCCAGCCAGTCCAGCCTGGGTTATTTCAAAGTGGAGGGGGTGGGGAACTGCCAAACCACCATAGGTGGGAAGGTGGAAGGGTGGTTGGGAACCTCTCTTGGAGACTGATCTCTGGGAGGGCTGTGGTGTTTCTCTATTACCTTTCTACTATATATACCTGTAAATATCTGTAATATATTATAAATATCTGCTTGTATATTGTGCTGAGCTGTAACTATAAAGCTTCATTCCTTAACTTCCAGCCAGCTGAGTCTAGTCTGGGCGATTTCACACATGCTGGGGGCAGGGAACTCCCAAACCATCACAACCCTTCAGATAGCAAGCCCTAGCTTTGAGGAAGCATGCCTGTACTGCTTCTGGAGCCAAGTCACTTCAGCTGCAGGCAGCTCTGCATCTCATGGTACCATGCTACTCACTGCTTTAGTTTCTGGAGGGAAGGCAGGCAGGGCCAGGCTGCAGCAGCCACAGCACTGTCAAGTTAAGGATCCTCTGCACACCTTTAATTGACATGAACAGGTTAGTCAAGTGTAACGGTGTGAAAACAAAACTCTGCTCCGTTCTTCATTCCCTGACAGTTCCTTTTGTGTTTGGCTGAACACAAACCCAGGGGTTTGGGTTTTTTTGGTTTTTTTTTTCCCTCCTTTTTTTGGAGCTGTTTATAATAAAGTTAACTTCTCTCCTAGGTCTCAGGAAATGATACAAGGTTCGCATGTGCACGCTGCAAAATGTTTATTGCACTGGGACTTTAGAGTCTCCAATGGAAGTAATGCCATAAATCATCAAAATGTCTGTTATTCTCAGGATTTGTGTCTGAGGATGCTTTGTCTTTCCCTCTGCTGTTATTCTCAGGATTTGTGTCTGAGGATGCTTTGTCTTTCCCTCTGCTGGGAACTGACTGCATTTTCCATCAAAGGATGCTCTGCTTCCATACCCAGCAGCTCCTTAGGCTGTTCCCAGGGAGTGAAGCAAGACAAAATGCACCCAAGCCTTATGCCTTCTTGTGCTGGTTTGAACTAATTGGAGGATCTGAATGAGAAATTAGACTATAGGCTGAGAAAGGAGAGCACTGATGATGCTACTTCACTCATAGCTTTACTGGGAAAGGAAAAAAATGTTAAAGAGTTGTAACCCAAACATAGATAAGACAGAGCTGCCTGAGTTACTCTGGCTGCTGCATCTCTCTCCCTACCTTCCTAGCTGGATCTGAATAATTTTCACTAACTTCTTTCCTGCTGCCAATCGCCCCTGGCTGATCTATCTTCACTTATCTGGTGCATAAGACATATGGTGAGACAAGATTGAGAAGGGGGGAAGGCAGTATGGTGGTTAGAAACCCCTCTTGGATACTCTGATCTCTGAGAGGGCTGTGGTGTTTCTGTATTACCTTTTCTCTGTAAATACCTGTTATACATTGTAAATATCTGCTTGTATATTGTGCAAAGCTCTAAATATAAAGCTTCATTCATTAACTTCCAGTATTCTGAGTCCTAGCCTGGGTTATTTCACAGTGTGGGGAGGCAACCAACCACCACAGGATGCTTTGCTTCCATATCCAGCCTCTCCTTAGGCTGTTCCCAGAGAGCAAAGCAAGACGAAATGCACCCAAGCCTTATGCCCTCATGTGCTGGTTTGAACTAATTGGAGGATGTGAATGAGAAATTAGACTATAGGCTGAGAAAGGAAAGCACTGATGATGCTACTGCACTGATAGCTTTACTGGGAAATAAAAAAAAATATATATTTAAGAGTTGTAACCCAAACACAGATAAGACAAAGCTGTTTGAGCTACTCTGGCTGCTGCATCTCTCTCTGCTTTCCCAGCTGGATCTGAATAATTTCACTAACTTCTTTCCTGCTGCTAATCCCCCCTGGCTGATCTACCTTTGCTTATCTGGTGCATAAGGCAGATGGTGAGATAAGATTGGGAAAGGAGAAAGGTGGTAGGGTGGTTGGAAACCCCTCTTGGGGATTTTGATCTCTGGGAGGGCTGTGGTGTTTCTGTACTACCTTTTTACTATATATATATATATCTGTAAATATATGTTACAAATTGTAAATATCTGCTTGTATATTGTGCATTGCTGTAAATATAAAGCTTCATTTATTAAATTCCAGCCGACCAAGCCCCTAGCCTGGGTTATTTCAAAGTGTGGGGAGGCAGGGACCTGCCCAACCACCACAGGATGCTTTGCTTCCATATCCAACCTCTCCTTAGGCTGTTCCCAGACAGCAAAGCAAGACGAAATGCACCCAAGCCTTTTACTATATATATCTGTAAATATCTGTTGTACATAGTAAATATCTGCTTGTATATTGTGCATTGCTGTAAATATAAAGCTTCATTTATTAACTTCCAGTATTCTGAGTCCTAGCCTGGGTTATTTGAAAGTGCAGAGGGGAGGAGAACTGCCAAACCACCACCCTTTAATCAACCCTTCTCGTCACCTCCTCATTTTTGTCTGTGCATCAGAAAAAGCCTTTCTGACTTCCACTGACATTCCAAAGCCATGTAAACACAGGGCTTGCTTTTGTCATCTCTAGCCATGCACAACTATCACACACACCTCAGCCAGCATTCTGACAAACTTATCTGGCATTTACATAAATTGAAAAGTTGTGGGTTTTTTTGCCTCCAGTTATTGATAAAGCATTAGACTATCACAGTCAGTACCCCTGATAACACACTGCACCATCTGAACATGCTGTGCTGCCTCAACTGGGTGCCTTTGCCATGAACCAAGACTCCAAGACTACAGCTGTCACTGTTACGGTGCTTTTTGTACTGTGAGTGCATTCTATTACCCCAGGAAAGCATTAATACCACATTAGCAGTAACCATCAGAGGCTAGGGATCCCTTCCATACTGCACTGGTTTACAGCAGGGGCTCATTTTCTGCCCCATTGGGTGTTCCAGTCTTTAAATATTTCAATGCTGCAAACAAGGTTTTGTCAACCATGCACTACACAAAACGTCTGTTGTTTGGCTTTGGTTTGGTTGGTTTTTTTTTTTTCCTAGCTCTACATGGCTAGCACAGAAGCACAGCTTTTCAACAGGGATTATGATGCCTCTCATTTCCAGGAGGAGAGAACCTTAAATTCCTACCATAACCCAAAGGTTGTCTTCTGAGAAGAAATCACAGCAGACTGAATGATGTCCACAAGTCTAGGGGGATGACACCTCCTATAGACTTCCCTCGTGTGCCACCTTAAGGCCATCCCAGCCCTGGAGGGGCTGACAAATTCTCAATCTATCATTTACTCCAGCGTGCAGGAAGGAGATACTGTACAGCTCCTAACCCTAGCGTAGCTCTTTTGGTTGGCATTTAGCATATGAGAATCTGTCTCAATTGATTTGCAACCCAAGAAGCAGCTCTCATCCCTAGTAACTCCAAGGGAGACAATTCAGACCACAGAGTTTGAGGTCAGTCTTGCTGCAGATGATGAGATATAAAGAGCAAAATATTAAACTTAATGGAGAAACCCTGTAGACTCTTTCTGCCTTTAGCTTTGACACCTTGTCAATCCCACAACCTATATGAAAGGTTGTTCAGAGTATTCCTTGTTAAATTATTGGAATAAATATACATATATTATATATATGTATATAAATATACATGTATTATTTATATATATATAATATATAGACAATACATTTTATGTTTTTTAAATATATGTAAATTATTGGAATATAATAATAAATATTACTATTGGCTGCAGCAGCTCTGCTGTGAGCACAGCCTGAAAGAGTTGGGGCTGTGCAGGCTGCAGAAGAGGAGGCTCTCAGGGGACCTTCTTGTGGCCTTCCAGGATCTGAAGGGGACTACAAAAAAGCTGGGGAGGGTCTTCTTAGGCTATCAGGGAGTCCCAGGACTAGGGGGAATGGAGCAATGCTGGAGGTGAGGAGAAAGTTCCTGAGCATGAGAATGGTGAGAGGCTGGAATGGGTTGCCCCTGCAGGGAGGTGTTTGGGGCCAGATCCCTGGAGGTGTTTTTGGCCAGGCTGGCAGAGGCTGTGGGCAGCCTGCTCTAGGGTAGGGTGTCCCTGGGCATGGCAGGGGGGTTGGAACTGGCTGATCCTTGTGGTCCCTTCCAACCCTGACTGATTCTATGATTCCTCTCCTTACAAAGAAAACCCTCCCCAAATTAGGAACATTCTTTTACCTGTATCCACTCAACATCCATTGGCACTGCTGAACTTGCTTTGCATGAGCCAGCAAATACAGTTTGACAGCAAGCCCATGGTTCATTTGGCAAATCCCAAATGGCCTGGATAGTGTCATTGTGGGTAACAATGCTACCCAACTGAATGAAACCAAGAAGGGGCAGCCAAACCTCAAGCTTTATCAGGCCATTTAAGAGCTCATCCTGTGGGCATCCCAAATCATCACCAAGGCCAAGATGAGACAGGCAACAAAGAATCAGTTCATTTCCACACTGCCTCTGAGCTGGCCATGGCAGCCCTGCCACGGGAGGAGAGAAAGGAGACTCATTCCAGTCCCTGACCACTCTCTCCATGAAGGGCTTCTTCCTAATGTCCAGTCTGGACCTCCCCAGCCTCAGCTTGAGGCCATTCCCCCTTGTTCTGTCTCCAGTGACCTGTGAGAAGAGCCCAGCAGCAGCCACTCCACAATATCCTTTCTGGTAGTTGTAGACAGCAATGAGGTCTCCCCTCAGCCTCATCTTCCTCAAACTAACCATCCCCAGCTCCCTCAGTCATGAACACAGAAGAACTTTATTCATTGAGTAGAATGTAATGGAATGGGCCAGGTAAGAAGAGACCTCCAAGATCATCCAGCCCAACCTATTACCCAGCCCTAGCCAATCAACCAGACTATGGCACTACGTGCCCCATCCAGGCTTTACTTCAACACCTCCAGGGATGGGGACTCCACCACCTCCCTGGGCAGCCCATTCCAATGCCAATCACTCTCTCTGACAACAACTTCCTCCTAACATCCTGCCTATATCTCCCCCAGCACAACTTGAGACTCTGTCCCCTTGTTCTGACATGGTGAAACAAGCAGTGCCTGAGACAACCAAAAGCTAGGTGTTGTGATTTATGAGCTAAAAAGCTGCTGATGTCCCAGGTGAGAGAAACAAACCCAGAAAGCCACCTTGTTAAGAAAACCATTCTCTCAGAAAGGGAAAAAAGGAGGAGGTTATGGAGTCTCCTCTGGAGCCTTTCAAGGCCTTTCTGGATGTGTTCTTGTGTGACCTGAGCTAGGGTGGATGGTCCTGCTCTGGCAGGGGGTTTTGACTCGATGATCTCCTCAGGTCCCTTCGAACTCCTAGTGTTCTGCAATCCTGTGACTATCATCCTCTCCTGAGAGAGACAGAGGTGAGCAGAGACTGATGGCCCCACATCAGAACTGACTTATACAGCATTCATATAGGACAGCAGCCCATTTACAGAAAAGCTGGGCTGGGGCCAGAAAGTTAATCAATGAAACTTTATATTTACAGCTTTGCACAATATACAAGCAGATATCTACAATATATCACATATATTTACATATATATACAGTGAAAAGGTAAAACAGAAGCACCACAGCCCTGCCAGAGATCAAAATCCCTAAGAGGGGTTTACAACCACCTTTCCACCTTCCCAATCTTATCTCATCATCGGTCTTATGCACCAGATTAAGTGAAAGTAGATGGGTCAAGGGGGATTAGCAGCAGGAAAGAAGTTAGTGAAATTATTCAGATCCAGATAGGAAAGCAGAGAGAGATGCAGCAGCCAGAGTAGCTCAGGCAGCTCTGTCATATCTATGTTTGGGTTACAACTCTTTAACATTTTTTTTCTTTCCCAGTAAAGCTATGAGTGAAGTAGCACCATCAGTGCTTTCCTTTCTCAGCCTATAGTCTTAATTTCTTACTAAAATCCCCCAATTAGCTCAAACCAGCACAATAAGAAATTTGGCTTCTAAATCTGAGTCACTTCCCTCAGCTTCTCCTAATACACCTGAACTGTGCACCATAGAATCACAGAATGGTTTAGGTTGGAAGGAAGCTCAAAGCTCAGCCAGTTCCAACCCCCCTGTGCCATAAGCAGGGACACCTCCCACTAGAACATGTTGCTCAAGGCCTCATCCAACCTGGCCTTGAACACCTCCAGGCAGGTTGTAGAGCACAGAATCACCCAATGTGATCAAAGATCACATTGGGTGATTCTGTCCACCCCAACCTCCCTGGGCAACCTGTGCCAGTGTCTCACCACCCTCACTGCAAACAACTTCCTCCTAACATCCAGTTTCAATCTTCCCTCTGACACTTCAAACCCATTCCTCCTCGTCCTGTCATTACCAGACCTTGTCAATAGTCCCTCCCCAGCCTTTCTGGAGCCCCCTTCAGACACTGGAAGGCCACTCCAAGGTCTCCTGGCAGCCTTGTCTTCTCCAGGCTGAAAAGTCCCAACTCTCTCAGCCTTTCCTCACAGCAGAGCTGCTGCAGCCCTCTCAGCTGTATCTTGGTGGCCTCCTCTGCACTGGCTCCAACCCTTGCATGTGCTGCTTGTGCTGGGGGCTGCAGAGCTGCAGACAGTGCTGCAGGTGGGGTGTGAGGAGAGCAGAGCCAAGGGGCACAATCCCCTCCCTTGCCCTGCTGCTCACAGCTGCTCTTGCTGCAGCCCAGCACACAGTTGCTGTCTGGGCTGCACTCACACTGCAGCCTCATCTTCAGCTTTGCACCAGCCCAGACCCCCAGGTCCTGTTCCTCAGGGCTGCTCCTAACAACCAGTTTCAGTGTCCCTTCTGCCACTTCAAACCCATTCCTACTCGTCCTGTCATTACCAGACCTTGTCAATAGTCCCTCCCCAGCCCTCCTGTAGCCCCTTTCAGATACTGGAATGTTGCTGTAAGGTCTCCTGGCAGCCTTCTCTTCTTGCAGGTTGCAAAGCCCCAACTCTCTCAGCCTGTCCTCATAGCAGACAACTCCTACCAAGTTTTTAGGTTAAACCTGTCTTGATTAGAGCCCTCTGGACCTGCTGAGCATTTGGAAACAGAGCTCTCATTTCACCTGTGCTGTCCAGCACCGTGCCCTGTTGTGACACCTTCTTAATAACCAGGAAAGCAAGGAAGGAAGGAACAGAGCTGCTGCTGCAGGATTCTTCCCCCCTGCCCCAATCTCCAAACCTCAACTGATTGACTATGTCAAGGTTCTGACGTCAAAAGTCCAAAAGTAAAAACTGGGGCTTAAACGAAGAAAACAACCTACAAACTCAAGAGAGCTTTGAGAAAAGCCTGAGGTGAGTGGTGCTGGCAGATCAGAGAGGCAGCCTGGATGTGCAGAAATGCAGCATTTCCCTTTTTTTCCTTTTTTTTTTTAAAGGAGGACAGGATTCACTCTAATAATGGTAATTTTGTTTTTTTCAGGAATGCTGCTTTCAACCTCTTCCCTTCTACGGGAAAGTTGCAGGGAGAAAAATCTCTTTAAAAAGAGCCTCATGGTTTTCCATGGAAAGCACAGTCCTATCAAAGGCTTTTTCACTAATAACATCTCCACGAAGGGGAGAAAACAAACAAAAAACCAAAAACCCAAACAAATAATAGAACAATTGAAAAATAATTCTTTGGATAATTTGAGGAAATTTAGCTGCTTATCAAGAGGGTTAATGGTCCTTGCCTCATCGGAACAAACTCACCACGTTTTAAATTAATTGACTTAATTAATTCATTATTTTGGTCTTCTCTGTCCAAAGGAGCTTGCTCCTGCCTGTTCTCAATCCTACTCACAAGTTTTTAATCCTCTTTGCCACCCCCTCGCCAATGAAGCTAATGGAAACATCAAAAAATGGCAGAACTTAAGCTCAGAGCTTTAAAAAAAGAATAAAATAAAGTAAAATAAAATAAAATGAAGTAAACCAAAATAAAGTAAAATAAAATGAAGTAAACTAAAGTAAAATAAAACGAAGTAAACCAAAGTAAAATAAAATGAAGTAAACCAAAATAAAGTAAAATAAAATAAAATTAAGTAAAAAAAGAATAAAGTGAAATAAAATAAAGTAAACCAAAATAAAATGAAGTAAACCAAAATAAAGTAAAATAAAATAAAATAAAGTAAACAAAGATAAAGTAAAATAAAATA
>VWZI01010432.1:287-13801 GCA_013396835.1 Psilopogon haemacephalus
AAATTTTGATTATTAATAATAATTAAAATAATATTAATAAAATATTTAAAATAATTCATAACAGGTTATTAATAATTGCAAAACCTCTCCTCCCTTCTCAGATTTACCATTTCATTAAGGGCAGATAAACAAAAAGCTTATCTGGTTTAGCAAAATCTCAGAATTTGTCTTCTAATGGGGAGAAAATGATAGTGGGTCAATGAAATGTATCCTACTCTGCCACCTACTAGACCCAATACTCTCTTGCTTCAAGGAAAGCAAGACCTGTTAGCTGTTGAACAATGTGAAGATGATATATGCTATGTTCTATATTCTCTAATAAAAGAGTAACTAAGGAATCAACACATCATACTGGATTTTTATGTTGAGATTGTTAACAAAGAGAAAACAAAGGACTGTTGTATTGTACACTGCAATGATGGCTAATAAGAAAATATTCCTTCCCTGTTCTCCTCATCTTGAAAGCTAGCATTAATATTATATGGATTACCTTTTTTGTTTTTTTTTTCTTACTGACAGGTCAACAATTTGTGTGTGAGAATCCACAACATCTATGTTGAGAAGTATGAGCCATAGTCCTTGTTCAGTGTTCTTGGCAGAGCATTTTTGTTTCCTTTCTACCTTCCAGGTTGTCTTTCTGCTTTTCCAGCATGGTCACTATTGCAGCATAGATTCTATAGCCAATATCAATGAGCAAGCCTTGGCATTGACAAGAGCCTGTTCTGGACTAGACTATTTCAGAAGCTGTGAGGCCACACATCTGAGAACCAACGTTATTACATTGTTACTGGAATCCAATCCTGTTCTGGGTACTGCACATCAAAAGTTTCAATTTCTGTCAGACCACATGGGAAATCTGTAGTGTTCACCTAGAAACTTGAGATGCAGCATTTTATTACATAAAATACAGGTACAAAGGATTGATAGCATGGAGAAGAGAGAATGGTACTTTCTGTCACTGAATTTGCATTCCTGGCTCTTTCCAGACTGCTCTGCAGGTCATTCCGAGAAGCACTCAGCTTGGATTAGACACACAGTGAGCTGTACGCTTCCACTTTTGACATCATAATATGACCTTCATTTGAAAGACAAAAAATTCTCATTCTTTGTATTTCAGGAACACATTGTTGCAGTGTTATAGTTGTGGCTATAGGTGGATTTTCCAAGAACACTCATTGGTCTGCCTCAGTGCTCATTGGTCTGACTCTGTTCCTAGTAACATCAATGGGAAGGGATTTAGAACACAACTGTGAATTTGCTGAAGGGTAACACATGGTTCATTTTGGTAAATGGAATATATCCCTCTGGTCTTGACTGTGAATGTATTTTTTCAGCATGCCTGTGGCTGTGTGACAAAAGGCTTACTAGGGAAGAATTGAGCCTTTTTAGCATTTGTGCAGAATCCTGAAAATTAATTTCCCATTAATACAACTGAAATGTTTCTGTGTTATGAAATTCAGTGTTAATAGTATAAAATAATCTAGGTGCTAAAGCTATTTATGCTATCTTTATTTGCATAAGATATATTTCGCATATTGATTTCCTTCAGGGGACTTTCCAAATGTTTGGAAAAGAATCCATTTATTTTGATTACGTTCTTTCCCATGGAAAGCTTGTGGTTTTTTCTCAGCTATTCTATGTAGCAAATGTGAAAATAAAGACAATGTCTGACACATGATCTTTCTAAGTTTGTAGTCTTCATGACCTAGAAGAAGTAGGACAATCTGATTTTGTAGTAGCATTATTATCACCCTGGTGTTCATTGCCTCACCAGGGTCAAGTTTTAAAATACGTTGAATGATGGCAAGACAGCCCATGACTAGACATCATTCCCATGGTTTTATGTTTGTTTGCTTTAAAATGGAAGACAAAGTTTTGCTCTAAGATACAATCTTGTTTAAGCTTTTAAAAACTGATATAGGAAAATTACAATATTCCCTAGAAGTTGATACTAATATTTTTTAAAGGAATATTGTTATATTATATATTACTCTGTTAAGAAAGAGTACTTTTGATGAGACAAACCCTGAACGTTTTCCTCTAGCTCTTTCCATCTAATCATAGAATCGTAGAATGGTTTAGGTTGGAAGGGACCTAAAAGATCATCCAGTTCCCATTCCCCGCCATATGCAGGGACACCTCCAGCTAGATCAGGTCGCTCAAGACCTCATCCAGACTGGCCCTGAACACCTCCAAGGAGGGAGCAGCCACAACCTCCCTTGGCAACCCCTGCCAGTGTCTCACCACCCTCACTGTGAAGAACTTCCTCCTAACATCCCATTTAAATCTCCCCTCTGCCAGTTTAAACCCTTTATCCCTCATCCTGTCATTACAAGACCCTGTGAACAGTACCTCTCCAGACCTCCTGTAGGCCTCCTTCAGGTATTGGAAGGCAACTATAAGGTCTCCTTGAAGCCTCCTCTTCTCCAGCTTAAAAAGCCCCAACTCTCTCAGCCTGTCCTCATAGCAGAGGTGCTCCAGCCCTCTGATCATCTTTGTGGCCCTCCTCTGGACTCTCTCCAACAGTTCCATGTCCTTCTTGTGCTGGGGGCTCCAGAACTGCACACAGTACTCCAGGTGGGGTCTGTTGAGAGCAGAGTAAAGGGGAAGAATCCCCTCCCTTGCCCTGCTGGTAATGCTTCTCTTGATGAAGCCCAGGACACAGTTGCTGTCTGGGCCACTGTAGTGGGTTTTCAGTTACCTGCCCCCCCACCTTTATAAACCCTGGCTAAAACTCAGAAAAAACACTGGAAGTTAATAAATGAAGCTTTATAATTACAGCAATGCAAATATACAAGCAAATATTTACAAGATATAACAGATATTTACAGAAATATACAGTAAAAAAGGTAATACACACACCACACCCCTCCTGGAGACCAAAATCCCCAAGAGAGGGCAACCAAACACCCCCCTACCACCTTTCCCCCCTTCCCCAGCCTTATCTCACCACCTGATGATGCTGCATATAAGCTGAAGATCAGAGAGATTAGTGGTAGGAGAAAAAGTTAGTCGTTTTACTCTGAATTAGCTCAAAGTCAGAGAGACAAAGGAGAAAGGAGCTGCAGCCAGGCACAAACCCAAGCAGACTGGCTATATGGATGTTTTGAGAACATGTCTTAAAACAACTTTTTTTCCTTTCTCAGTGAAACTCGGGGAAGTGACACAATGTGTTTAACTCTCTCTCAGCCAATAGTTTAATTTCTCACTCAAATTCTCCAATTAGCTCAAACCAACACAGCCGTATGTGCACACTGCCAGCTCATGCTGAGCTTTTTGTCAACACAGATCCTCAGGTCCTTTTCCTAAGGGCTGCTCTCCAGCCACTCACCACCCAGCCTGGATTTGTGCTTGGGATTACGCTGACCCAGGTGCAGGACCTTACATTTGGCTTCCTTGAATTTCATGAGCACACTTCTCCAGCCTGTCCAGGTCCCTCTGGATGGATCCCTGCCCTCTAGAATGTCGACTGTGCCACACAGCTTGGAGTCATCTGCAAACTTGCTGAGGGTGCATTCGATTCCTCTGTCCATGCCATTGATAAAAGTGTTAAACAGCACTGGTCCCAGCGCTGACCCCTGAGGGACACCACTTGTCACTGGTGTCCAGGTGGACATTGTGCCATAATCTTACTTCTCTCCTAGAAACTCTTTTGAAGCAGAATCTCCTGCATCTCAAAATTGTTTTTTATCACAAACCCCCAGATACTTGATGAGATTAAGAATCTACACTAAGAGAGGTTTGTTATTTGTCACAATCTGGTGATAAACATATTTTTATTTGTAAATTATAGATTTGGTATTTCTGTCAAACTTTAAGAGTTCAGTGATAATGAGAAGCATATGAGTTAACAAAGCTTCCAGTCAGGTTTTATTTATTTGGTTATTTTTTTATATTGTCTACCTGATGTCTTGACTGGAGGCCTCACCTCTTCTTGAGATCTGATCTTCTGACAAAAAATTTGTAATGTATTCATGTGCTGCCAGAAAAAAGCAAGTGGATACATTATAATTTATCTTCCCCATCTGCAGATATGGGGAAAGGATATAGATCTGAGTGTTCTTTAGCTGATGTTAATAAAATCAAGGAGAATAGTAAAGCCTTAAACCAAATATTTTAATGTAGCTTACATGGGAGGATGGAGTACTTCTGTCTTCCACAGAGTTACTCACATTTCAAATGACAGTAAAAGACAGACCTCTTGCAGATCTTCTTGTGTAGGCAATGACAGTGTTAGCTCTCTGCAATATGTATCAAGGGTAGGTGATAAGATAGGCTCTTTCTTTAACTTGGTGTAACGGCTAAACCACCTGCTCGATACACGGTACTTAGTCAAGAAAAACACATTTCTTGGTTACAAGACTGTACTCAGAAAGAAACAGCCTGTCTTCAGTTCATCCCCAAGACTTAACTCTGTAGTTCATAACTCATGTGGCAAGCCAAAATTCAGTTTGCCTATAATTCACATCTGTGGTTGATCTAGATAACAATGATATCTCTGTAGCATAGACTCCCTCCATATCCAGATCTGGATTAGCGAATCACTGTGAAGACAGATGGGATACCTGGAGAACCAGAGAGCAAGCACAACATGTGATAGCCCTTTACAGATTGCCCACTTGACTGTGCATTAAAGCAAAATAAAACCTGCAACTCACATTGCAGTGCCTTAACCTTTCTCATGCTAAGGCTTTTCCATTTTGCTTGTGTCACCACTCTGCACTCTTGACACCTTTACCTATGTACCCTGGAGGTACTGTGGCATTTTTATCTTTTCATAGCTTACACAGTTGCTCTTGTATGTTGTTTTCATAACCTTGCACTTGCAAATCGTAAGACATATTGATTTAATCAAGTTTCTCCTAGAAGCAATTCTTACTGACTCTTTTATTTTTGTCCCTTTTCCTGCCCTTTGTTTTGGTAGATTTTCTACTTTATAGCATAAGATTATTTCTCTAATTACTTCAGTACATTTCAATGGTTAATAATCATTATCCAAAAATACCACAGAATCACAGAATAGTCAGGGTTGGAAGGGACCTCCAAAGGTCATCTCATCCAACCCTCTCTTCAGCAAGCAGGGACATCATCAACTAGAACAGGTTGCCCAGAGCCCTGCAAAGCTTCATCTTGAATATCTCCAAGGATAGGGCTTGAAGCACCTCCCCAGCAACGTGTTCCAGTGTTCTACCACCCATGGTAAAGGACTATGTATGCACAAAGTTTGTTGTTTAATCAATGTGCAACATGTAATCACATCTTGTTCTGGGGAGTTCTAGTAGAAGCATAAGTAGGGACCATCAACTAGGAGATTGTGTAGAATAGGATGGATGAGCAATGTCTGCTGCACTAGAGAGGACATCCAGGAGAAGTTGCTCATCTAGGAGACAACTGTTTTTCTTCCTGTCTGACCACTAGAGAGTTTTCACTTTTCCATTCTCTCTTTCTTGTTCTTTCTGTCCTCTGAGAGTAACTTTAGCCTTCAAGTCAAGGTATGCCATCAGCTAGAAATCTCATGAATAAAACTTTGTCCATGTATGCCTTCCTCATCTTCTCTGTGCACACCCTCAGCATCACAATAGGTTCAAAGATCCAGATAATAATCTAATGCCACCCCAGGGCTGCCCTGGAGATTGCATTTTAAACACAGTGAAGAATGGTCCAGGGAGGAATCCCTGTGTGATTTTGATGTATTTGATTCTTGTTTGAGACTGGGACAAAACCACAATCAAATCCAGTATTAACAGCAAGTTATCTATGAAGTTTTAAGCTTGTATTTTTGCTTCTGAGGGTGTACAATTTATGGAGCTTCTGAACATTCATTGTATTGGGAAAAAAAAATATTTCTTTTCTTTTTCCTCATTTTCTAAAAAAAAAAAAAATTAGAAAAAAATTTAGGGTGTGAATTGCAGAGTGACCAATAGCTGTCAATATTTTTTTCTTTTATTTTTTTCTGTTATACGAGACATAATCCTAATCTCTTTGAATCTATGGAAATAGCAGTGCATGTTAAACCATTTATATCTCTGAACGCATCATTTTTCTTATCAAGTTGTCATTGCATTTGCTGAGTTGCCTGACTGGTTAGTTCAGAGAGAGTAAAAGTATTCCACAGCCAGGTATGTTTTAAAAGGAAATAAATAAGGGGAAAAAAAAAAAGACAAAGAAAACAAAATAAGAAAAGAAAAATATACAAAAATAATAATAGCAAGCACTTTTTGCCCTACTCCTGCTGATTACTGACAGTGATGCTGTGTTTATGATGATATATTTAATTATATTTTTTTATTTGCCATCTGTAGAGTGATGCATTAGAACAATTTTGGCTTTTTTTTTTTTCCTTTGCAAATGTATCAATGCAATCTTGACAGATTATCTTGTAGGGAGGTAACAACACTCTGCATGTCAAATTGGCCACCCACCCATGAGGTGGATGATGTCTGAGCTTTGATACAGATATCTGTAATCTATGTCCATATAGTAGCCTGTGTCTAATTGGAAAGAAAATAGAAAGATCTGTTCCACAGGTAGTTCTCGCCATTTTTTACATTGAGTTCATTAATGGAGATAGCACAGTGAAAATTCTCTTAGACAGGATTCACGTTTGTTATCACCATATACTAAGTAGCTTGTGTAAATGTTACTCCTGTTTCTGGATAATTGTTGTATCAGGTGTTTACAGTCTGAATTTGTATTCTGTCATTCATTATCAGTTCCTGGTTCTTAATATTTTGATGTTTGATTTGCTTCTTCACAGATCAGAAAACCTTGGATCTGACATGGAAATCTGAACTATGATGAATTATCACTGTTTCAAAATTAATAAAATAAAAAGATTTTAGTAATCAGATATGGAAGAAAAGTAAAATCTCACTCTTTCTTTAACTGAACTATGTAATTTATATTGTATCAATTAGTTTTGCTGCATAATCTTTTGTCTTGCAAAACCAAGCAAATTCGGTGAGGCATTTTAGGTGCCTGGCAGATCTGTGAAATAATGGTGGCTGTGGCAATCATTGGCAATAGCTCAGTTGCACTTCAAAGGAGCTGAAAAATATTGATTGGAATTAAAATATCAAGAAATCACTTTATGTTTATTCTCACTGACATTTTACTAGCCATAGTTAATTGCTCATTCCATTAAAATCAGAAGAAATTTTGCCAAAATCAAGACTTGGCTATTAATTGCATCAGTGCTGTCTGGATTATGAATCTTTCCTAACAAGTGCACTACTTTACAACATATCAGGGGGTGGTGGAACTTAGAACAAATAATACCTTTTACTTTATGTCCTTGTTACCATATCAGTAAATCTTGCAAATTAACTGTTACTTTTGTTGTTTCAAAGTGTATCTTCTAACAAAGTATCTACTCTTCATTAGGAAAGAGAGCATTTCTTTTGTCACTATTTTCCAGTAGTCAAATATCCTTACTTTTAAAAGAAAATATCAAACTGTAATTCACTTTCACATATTTGAAATTTAAACTCAATGGTTCTAACTTTGTAAAAACAAGGAACCTTTTGGCACACAGAACACTTTCCTGTTGTGAAGACGCTGTACATTGCAAAGAGGCTGTCTGTCATTCTTGAGTAGCTAAACAAATTAAGTTCTTCAAATTTCTTGATGCAAGGCTTTTCCAAACCTCAAATCACTCTTGCTACTTTCCCTTCCCCCACCAGAAAAAAAAAAAAAAAAACTACACAAAAACACCCACCAAAAACAAACAAACAAAAAACCCACACACACAAAAAAGCTCAACATGAACAGCTGTAATGTAGAAATATTGGTCTCAGTGAGGAATCCTTACAGATCCCATAAGTCAATCTCTAGTTTGCAGGTTGAAGGACTGAATTAATGGCTTGGGCCCAAGATCTGCCCCAGTTCAATTAACTCATTCATTTTTTTTCAGCTGTTACTTTCCTGGACACAGTTTTTCTTTTTTGTAGGTGGAGTCTTTATTGTCTGTTTCTCATTGTTTAACACTGTCCTGCCTGTGTCTAAACACTTGAATCGAACTTAAAATAGTAGGCTATATTTTACTTGTAAACTGATCTGACTTCTTCACAACTTCCCACATTTTTTGTTATTGTGTCACCTACTGATTTTCTTCTAATTTGCTTGTGATAATAATAACTAGATTAGGCTAGTCCTTGCAAATCTGTTTCATTTAAAACTGACAATAATTCTCTAATGAACTTTTTGAGAAACAGCTTTCTCAACCCACCTAATGTGCTTTCTTGACAGCATTTGACTAGCAGGTAGTGAAATATTGGATCTCACATTCTACAGAGTCTTAGCATGTTTGCAGTTATTAAGTCTGTCATCTGAAAAATTAAATATTTTAATTGCATTGACCTTCCTGGGAAAAAAAATATATTGACTTGCATGAATCACCTTCCCAGCTTAATGATTTAGGAATTTATACCAATATCAACTTCTCCTGGACTTTTGCTTGCATCAGGTATCAGGCTAATTGTATCCATAGTATCCTAGAACACCTTGTATCCTCTGAATCAGAATACAATGTTAGGATTTGTCCAGACTGAAAGTGTTTTCCCTCTATCTCTGTCTATTTGTGTTATCTATTAAGAATTCAGAGCATGAACTAAAGACGTCCTCCATCAACTCTCACAGAATCCATCCGTGCAACTGCCCTGGCCTGCTGGTATAAAATTGTTTATCTCTGAGAGATGTTTAACACCCTCCACAGCTACTAATGGACTGGAAAATACTTTATCATGTTTATATGATTCAAATACATTCTCCTGCTTCTTTCAAGATACAAAACAGAAACATTGAATAAACACATCTGTCATTAAAAGTTCTGCCATCTCCCTAAGCACCAGAATTTTATTATAGCTATTATTCAGAACCTACCTTATTCCAGCTAGTTGGAGATTCTGCTTTTTTTTTTTTTTTTTTTCCCTGCCATAATTTCCTACCTATAACTTCTGCTTCTAGCTGATATCTGTTCCTTCCCTTTTCTGTTTGCTAGGTATTGCCTTACAAATTTTAAGTGCGGCTTGCATTCTTTTGTTAAGCCTGGAAAGTTTGGAACTAATGTTGTCCATTATTTTAGGTGTTTATTTATGACATTTTAGATACTTTTTAAAAAAATGAAGCTCCTATATTTCCTCCTAATATATTTCCTTTATTTTTTCTCTCACTAATCTGGGAAAGTAGCCCTTTGTTTTGACTGATATTTTGACTGATGAAATATGGATGGATGGTAGAGAGGTGACAGCAGCCTGTTGTCCTGCAAGTACTTCCTAGCCTGGTGTGTATTTCAGTTCACTTAATGCCAGAGTATTTACATCACTACTTAGTAGAAAAATGTGTAAATGGAAGATACTCCAAGTTCTACCAGATTCTCTACCTTCCAGGTAGAAATTGCCCATTGAGGTTCACACAGATCCAGCCATGAAACATGGGGTAGTTGTGAGGTTCTTGTACTTAGATTAAATTCAGAAATTAATTTAGAAGATTGTGGGGGTTTATTATTTATCCTATATAATGGGGTGAATAACCTTGTTTTACAAGATAACCAACAACTTGTAGTGCACTCATTGATTTCTTTTTATCTATACAAATTAATTAAAAATTCTTACCCCTGCAACTGAGCAAAATACTCTCAAGCATGAGTTCAGTGGTTAAAAAAAAAAAATAAAAAAAATTGTTACGGTTTAAAATTGTGCATATGTTTTACTTCTGCCTACCTGAGACTTACCACATTTATTTTCAACAAATATTTTTTCTTGCACTGAGTATAGAAGTGAATTTTCCACTTACTCACCTCTTGTAAGCTTTCAAAAATGTACATTTGATAGGATGTGGATGAAGAATTAGCCAACATAGAATCATAGAATGGTCTAGGTTGGAAGAGACCTCAAAGATCATCCAGTTCCAACCCCCCACCACAGGCAGGGACACCTCCCACTAGATCAGGTCGCTCAAGACCTCATCGAGCCTGGCCTTGAACACATCCAGGGAGGGAGCAGACACAACCTCTGTGGGCAACCTGTTCCAGTGCCTCACCACCCTCACTGTGAAGAATTTCTTCCTAACATCCCGTTCAAATCTCCCCTCCGCCAATTTGAACCCATTCCCCCTCGTCCTGTCATTACAAGACCTTGTGAACAGCCCCTCCCCAGCCCTCCTGTAGGCCCCCCTCAGATACTGGTAGACTGCTATAAGGTCTCCCCGAAGCCTTCTCTTCTCCAGGCTGAAAAGTCCCAACTCTCTCAGCCTGTCCTCATAGCAGAGGTGCTCCAGCCCTCTGATCATCTTCGTGGCCCTCCTCTGAACTCTCTCCAACAGTTCCATGTCCTTCTTGTGCTGGGGGCTCCAGAATTGCACACAGTATTCTAGGTGGGGTCTGACAAGAGCAGAGTAAAGGGGGAGAATCACCTCCCTTGCCCTGCTGGTAATGCCTCTCTTATATTATGGTTTGGTTCTGAATCAGTCATGGTTTTATGTTTTTTGGTTGTTTTGGGGTTTTTTTGCTTGTAAATAGAAAAGTTGTTGCCTTCAGTAAGGCATCATGATGCTCAGTATTTACGTGTGTAATGTTCCTATATTTGCTGTTGTCATCCTTCTTGCTTACATTACTGTTACTGTTGTTTATGGTTATCTGCTATCTTATTAGCTTGTTTGAATAGATGGTTTATCTTCTTATGAATTTGTATAGCACTTACAGTTACAAGAACTGTGATCCTGACATGCTATATAAATAATAGTAGGAATCTTCGGATTTGAGATCATAGATATTGGTGAAGGCCTTTAAAAGGAGGCTGAGGGGAGATCTCATCTCTCTCTACAGCTTTCTGAGGAGGAGACATAGAAAGGAAAGTGTTGAACTGTTTTCTATTGCACCCAGTGATAGGAATTGTTCAATGGTTCAAAGATGTATGTGATGGAATGGGGTTTGATTAATTGATGCAAGATGATTTTTCAAAATTAATATCACTTATTAATGTTGATATTCAAAATTTTCCACTCCTGACCACTAATTCTAATAATAAACTGGTTCACTTGTAATGGTCATGGAATGCATTATCTAGATCTAGAAATAGCTATCAATATATAAACTATTAAATCCAATTGAATTCAAACTGGAAGAGAAGGTTTCTTACGATTAATTATCCTCTTGCAGTTAATTATCCCTCTTGGCCACTAGATGGTCTCAGGGCTCTTTCTGCTTAGGCAGAAGGCTAGTTAAATAACAAAGCTTAAGGTATTTACTCACAAATATTATTTCTCCACTTGCAAGGCTAGCAATATTAAGACAGTAACCAAAACACTTGCAGGGAGTTCTGTTGGTTGGCTTTCTGGCTGGTATGACTGCTGGCCACTGCTGAGACTTTAGAGTTCCTTCCCAGCTCTTCAGGCTGATGAGGGAAGGGAGGGGAAGATGATTTTTGACCTGGTCCTGGCTATCCCTGGACGATTTGTGTGCCTCTAGGGCTTGTTCATCTCAGACAGGTTATCTTGCGATGTGTCTCAGCACATGTGTTACACTGGCTGTTAACTATACAGCTATTGCTCCTAGTAAGCTTGAAACAGTTTCCAGGATGGATTATACCTTAGCAAAGAGTTATGCTATAAAGCAATAATGGCATTATCATTGCTGGTAGGCAACAGGCACGGATACAGCAGAACGCTGAATAACGTTAAAGCATGGAACAATGGGAAAAGCATATTTTGTTACCTGCTTATCTGTTTTTATATCAGTGCCTGGGACTGGTGGGCCTTTGGACATAGATTATCCAATCAGTGTGGCAGTAAGCCAAGTTTGACCATATTTGGGTGAAACCGCAGGTTTGCTATGACCATATTCAGGAAACACACAGGCCTAGCACAAGCTTAGCACACACCAAGTGCATGTAACTTGTTTACCACAGAATGCAAACAAGAGCAAGACAAGTTGTGTAAGCCAGAGTGCTCAGACTCCATGGCCTTTTGTCCTTTTGCTCATGGTTGCTTCTCCCCAAACAGAAGGAAGGACAGCAGGAAAATATGTCTTGGCAAGCCAGCACATGTATAGGCCTATTTTGCACCCTTCAGATCCACAAGACTGTGTAAGGAAGGATCTAGACTGAACATTAGGATGCATTTCTGTATCAATAGGGTGGTCAAATACTGGAACAGTAGACTACTGTTCTTATAGAAAGTGGCGAAAGTCCCAAGCCTTTCAGTGTTTAAAAGATATTTGGATACTGCCCTTGATACTAAATACACTTTAACTACTGCTCAGTCTTAAAATGGTCAGGAAGTCAGACTAGATCATTTTAGGTCACTTCCATGTGAAATACTATATTCTGTTCTGTTCTAAATATACACTAAAGTTCTATTTGGCCATGTATAATATGGATCGATTTGTCTCCTGTGTCTTGAAATGGTGAATCCAAAGACTACTACTTACTCCAATGTGATTTCTGTAGAAATCATAGAATCATAGGATCACAAAATGGTTTAGATTGGAAGGGACCTCAAAGATCATCCAGTTGCAACCCCCCGCCATAGCCAGGGACACCTCTCATTAGAGCAGGTCGCTCAAGGCCTCATCCAGACTGGCCTGGAACATCTCGAGGGAGGGAGCAGCCACAACCTCCCTGGGCAACCCCTGCCAGTGTCTCACCACCCTCACTGGAAAGAACTTGCTCCTTACATCCCATTTAAACCTTCCCTCTGCCAACTTAAACCCATTCGCCTTGTCCTGTCATTACAAGACTGTGAATAGTCCCTCCCCAGACCTCCTGTAGGCCTCCTTCAGATATTGGAAGGCTACTATATGGTCCCCTTGAAGCCTTCTCTTCTCCAGCCTGAAAGACCCAACTCTCTCAGTCTATCTTCATAGCAGAGGTGCTCTCTCCAACAGTTCCACATCTCTCTTGTGGTGGGGGCTCCAGAACTGCACACAGTACTCCAGGTGGGTTTTGAGGAGAGCTTAGCAAAGGGGAAGAATCACCTCCCTTGCCCTGCTGGTAATGCTTCTCTTGATGAAGCCCAGCACACAGTTGCTGTCTGGGCCACATGTGCATGTTGTCAGCTCATGTTGCGCTTTTTGTCAACCCAGACCCCCAGGTCCTTTTCCTAAGGGCTGCTCTCCAGCCACTCACCACCCAGCCTGGATTTGTGCTTGGGATTTTGCTGACCCAGGTGCAGGACCTTACACTTGGCCTTGTTGAATTTCATGAGGTTGGCCTGGGCCCACCTCTCCAGCCTGTTCAGGTCCCTCTGAATGCCATCCCTGCCCTCTAGCAAATTGACTGTGCCACACAGCTTGATGCACAAAGATGTTAAACAGCAACTCCCCTCTGTCAATTTGAACCCATTCCCCTTTGTTCTGTCATTACAAGACCTTGTGAATAGTCCCTCCCCAGCCCTCCTGTAGGCCCCCCTCAGATACTCGTAGGCTGCTATAAGGCCTCCCCGAAGCCTTCTCTTCTCCAGGCTGAAAAGCCCCAACTCTCTCAGCCTGTCCTCATAGCAGAGGTGCTCCAGCCCTCTGA
>VWZI01010432.1:14060-40534 GCA_013396835.1 Psilopogon haemacephalus
CCCTGAGGGATGCCACTTGTCACTGGTCTCCAGGTGGACATTGTGCCATTGATCACCACTGTTTGTGTGTGACCATCCAGCCAATTCCTTATCCAGCGAGTTGTCCACCCATCAAGTCCATGTTTTTCCAGCTTCATCATAGAAAGCCACCAAATTTGTTAGGCATGATTTGCCCTTGGTGAAGCCATGCTGGTTATCATCAGGCACCTCTGCTTTGTTCTCCATCTGCCTTAGCAGAGCCTTGAGGAGGATCTGCTCCATGATCTTGCCATGCACAGAGTTGAGGCTGACTGGTCTGTAGTTCCCAAGGTCATCCTTTTTTCCCTGCTTGAAGATAGGTGTTATATTTGCCCTTTTCCTGTCAGTAGGAACTTCACCAGTCTGTCATGACCTTTAAAATATGATGGACAGTGGTTTAGCAACTTCATCTCCCAGTTCCCTCAAGACCCATAGGTGGATCTCATCATGCCCCATGGACTTGTGCACGTTCAGGTTCCTTAGGTGCTCTCGAACATGATCTTCAATTACAGTGGGCATATCTTCCCTCCCCCAGTCCTTACATTTGCCCTCTGGAATTTGGAAATTGTGGCTGGAGCACTTGCTGCTGAAGACTGAGGCAAAGAAGTCATTGAGCGTCTCGGCCTTATTAATGTCCCTTGTTGCCAGCTCTCCATTTCCCTTCTGAAAGGGTCCCACATTCTTCCTAATACAGTGAATGAGAGTATTAACAAATGGCAGTATTGGTCTAGTGTCAGTGCCTTTCCTCCAGGCACTTGTTTAATATGAGATTGTTTCTATTAGAGGGGTCAGAGTAAGAAAAACACCTAACAGTCATCAGAGACCTTTTCGGATTTCTTTGCAAAGGTGGCAGAGAACATGCCATTTCAATTTATTAATCTCTCTATGATGTTGCCTTGAGAACAAACTCTTGTAACAGTCTTTGCACAAGGTCTGACCCTACATCTGCCAGCAATGCCAGGAGCTCTCTTCCTACCTGTTTTCTAACAGTCTAATATCTGACGCCTGTTTGTCAGTTCCTTTGCCATCAAACATCTTGTCAGGAGGAAAATAACTTGCAGCGGTACCTGTCTTACAAGGCACTGAATCGCAGTAACTGAGATGTTTCTGAGTCTGTGATCTATGAAGAACTAAACAAGCATTGTTAAAAATTAACCAATTTCATTTTAAACTACTAGTATATGTTTCAGCTGATTTCAGGAGTATGTCATTGAAGTTGGAAGGTCTGTATATTTTGCAAACCTCAGGAAGTATTTCTATGTCTCAGAGCATGAGTGTAAATCTCCAAACAATTTTACCAATTAAGTCAATGAATCCCAAATGAAAAACTCCAACAGTTCCAGTTGTAAATCCTGACTTTCTTTCTACAATACAGGGATAAGGAAGGATTCACAAAGCCTGTACTGTCACGTACTGAAGTAATTTTGATTTTCAATATGCCTGGTGGCTATATTTGAAAGAATCAGTGAGTAGAAAGTTGCTGATGTGACCTCAAAAATCCAAAGAGTAAAATCCTTCCAGTAGAAAGGAAAAGGAACAGAGGATTATTTTTTCCTCCTACTCTAAAAAATAGAGAAGGATATATTTTAATTGGACATTAAGATGTATTTTACTATGAGAGTGGTGGAGAATTGTATGCAACAGATTGCTGACCTTTTATGTTTCAGTTTATTTTATTCATCAAAATTTGAATTTAGTTAGAAAAGTGTACTGAGTCCTAAACCAGAAGATCATTAGTAAGAATTATTCCACATACAACCAGTCAACCAACACAGTTTGAATGCTGGATTTCAATGGTGAATTTAAGAGGCATGTGTGAAAACCACATCAGAGTATCACCAAGTGATGAAGAATTTTTTCTTCGCAGATACATCCTCAAATTGCTGACCACATGCCAGGTCATTATCATGTTATTGTTAATATTTTTAAGCAAATGATTCTTCTGCAATGTGACAATATATGAGATGAGCCAATTCCAGAATAACAATCCAAATGGGTTCACTGATGGTGAAGTTTAAGGACTTTACAGCTATTCAGAGAATACATGTATTGTACATCAAAACATGCACTCCAGTAGATAGAAATACTTCATACCGGAAGTAAAGAGGGATAGGTGTTGCGATTATTAATTTTTATTACTGTTAATAATTGCAGGGGTTCCGGGAACAGTTCCCCCAGGTTCTTTTGGATGTTTGGTTGGCAAGAATAACTACACAAACTCACTTAAAACACCGAATTAAACAGTTTAAACAGTCAGAACTTAGGAAACAGAGAGCCTAATAACAAAAGCAATCCTAGCCACGGGTAAAAATACTCACAAACGTGCGGTAGATACAGAGCTTTTCCTGAGAAAGAGGAAAGAAGGAGCTTATCCCGAAGGAAAGAGGAAAAAGAAAGAGGTTTGCCTTTGCTGCTTTGCAAAACGCTGTGATGCTGCTGCTGCTGCTGCAAAACACGTGGTTGCTGCTGCACGGGGTGCAGAGACGTCTTTTCCTCACGGCGGTAGAAAGAGAGCTAACGGCCTGTTGCACCTGCTTAAATACCTCATTAGGAAAGCATGGAACTGACCAATAGGCACTTAGCATCCATTGTCTGGCCAATTGGTTCAAAAGTCCCACACCCAGGGGTGGATCCTAGCACCCTCAGAGACAGCACAGGTCACCTGATTCGTCCGTGTGGCCCAAGACTTCCTGGTTTCCAAAACCATGTGGTCTGTCCCTGCTACCCCACTCCTGGACCTTACCACAGAGAGGGGGATGGAACCTCAGGAAGTGAACCAACTCTGGGCAGAATTTATGCCCATATCAGGACAATAGGTCTTAACATTGAATCAGTTTGCCTTTGAGTGTCTGAGCAGGGCAATGATACCTCGATGTTTAATTCTGTCAGTAGTTTTGGAACACACTGCCTACAGCTCTTTCTTGTGAAAGAAGGTTTAAAGGAGAGCAACAATGCTGCAGTTATCAGTGAAAGAAATTCCTCCTTGTCCTCACAGGTAACCAGTTCAATTCCTGATACATGCAATTAAAAGAGTATCATAGAGTTGTAAAATCATGATATGGTTTGGGTTGGAAGAGACACTGAAGATCAACTAGTTCTAACCCCACTGTCATAGGCAGAAACACCTTCTACCAGATCAAGTTGCTCAAAGCTCCATCCAGCTTGGTCTTGAACACTTCCAGGGAGAGGCAATCTACAGTTTTTTTCTGGGTAATTTGTTTCAGCATCTCACTATTGTCACAATGAAGAGTTTTGTCCTTATATCTAATTTAAATTTGCCTTTTTTCAGTCTAAAGTCATTCCCCCTTTTCTTATCACTACATGTCCTTGTAAAAAGTCCCTTTCCAGTTTTCTTCTGGGCCCCTTTTAGGTACAGGAAGACTACAGTAAAAAGAATATACAAGTCATAATCTGAAGTATACACTTGGAAAAGAAAAAAAAATATTTCCTTATACTCTATCACCTCCTATTTTGATAAATCTCAGTGTGTTTCTCCAGGAATGAGAAGTATAATTTACTCTCACAAAACTATTTTTCCCTTGCATTGTATGATAATATTCAAACATTCACAGCAAGATTAAATAAATGTTGTTTTAAATAATGAATCACTGAGTACCAACATGGTAAAAGTCGAGGTAACTGATCTATTATTCAAGTACATGAATCACAACTATTTGAAGCCAATCAGCTTATTGATCTTATCTAGTTCAATGGCTTTGGAACAAACTCTAGTATTTACAGGAGCTTTTATTTGCAAGACATTTAGAAACAAATTCAGATAAGAATTTGCAAATAGAATGAATGTTCAGTCTGCTGATAAATTTAAGCAGACAAACAATGCATAAATAAACATTTATAGGTCAACATCTATCATATTACATAATTTTAAAAATGTAGAATTTTCTCTTAATAGATTTTTCTTCACAGTTATATCATTTAAAACATGTTTTTACTCATTGCCTAATATCCAACCCAACAGGGAATTAAACAGCAGTAGTAAAACAAAATGTTGCTATGTGATTAAAGAAAGTTATTTTCTAAGAGTTATTTTATGTTACTGAAGTATTCCCTACTGCTGCTTTATTATGCCAAGAAATATAAGGCTAACCTAAGAATTTTACCAAACAGCATTAGATGGCAGTCTTGGATGTGTTGTACATTGAACATCGAGTGCACCAAAGCTCAGAAGAATAGTGTGCTGGATTTAAAGCTGCTTTTGCAGTTTGACTTGGTGTCCTTGATTTAACTGCGTTTTGATCCCATAACATCTGTAATCTGTCACAATAATAATAAAACTCTAGTCCAAATAGTACAAAAGGAAACAGTATAACTTTTCTCAAATCCATTGGAAAAATATTATTTAGAATAATGAGAATATTGGATTTTAAATAATTATTGTTATTTCAGTAAACAGCTTAGGTGCTTTTCATGGCATTTCTCTAAGTTTCTTTGCTTTTGTGAACAGGCATATTCTCTTTTAAGGCCTTCAGAGACTTTTTTTGTCACAGCCTCCTAGAAGGTCTTGTGCATTTCATTAGTGTTGCATCAGCTCTTTGAAATTGGCTGCTTCATTTGGAATTGTTTTCCTGAAAGTTGTTCATAGTCCCCAGTCCTGAGATGCAACAAAAAGATCATCAAAGAACAGATAAAAAGGCAAAGCCATCCCCACAACATATTTTTTTGTGTTTGTGTGTAGGCTCCTCCAATTATGGCAGCTGCCAATGTGTGTTCTAGCATCTGTCCAGCACACATGGTTTCTGGCCATAGCTCTTTATCCTTGGCTGGTGTTCTTGCAATAGTGTCCTTGAAAACTGGTGGACTGTCAAGCTTGGATTCTGAAGCTGCTTATGCATATAATATGTTCAGGTCCAGATGTAGAAATGTTTGTCTGCTCTGCTCTTTCTTGATGTAATTCAAGTGCTTAAATTTTCTTCAGGATAGTGTTTCTATAAAAAGCTGTCAGTTGGAATATAGTTGTGTGATACAGTTGCTGAGGTCACGATTACAGGTGCATAAGATGAAAGTAGCCATCAGATTGCCACCACAAGTTAGTGACAATGTTTAACACAGTACAAATCAAGAGAAAGGTTTTGAAGTAAATCTAATCATTCATGTAAACACGGTGTTGGACAGTGTGACCTGGACTCCTTATGGATGTATTTCAACTGGATAATGAGATCCAGGTCATACCTGATGTGATCAAACTTCCTGAAGGCATTCAGTACCCTGAACCAGGATAAATACTCATAGTACAGAGGTAATAGAACAAGTAAAAGAAGATGAAGAAAAAAATTCATATTCATCACAATTAGCTTGGTTCATTTTTAAAGGTTAATAGTTTAACTATAAAAGAGCTTTATTATTTTCTTATTTTTTGTATTATTAGTAATAACACCTTCTAGCTCCTATATAGAGCTGAATATATATCATGGTATTTCACAAAACAGGATCCTATCATTATTCTTACAGCTACAAAAAACAGGTACAGGAAAGATCAAGTGACTTCAGAAAAGTGTGTTTTCAGGCCCTCATTAGAACCAAAAGTAAAGCCAAGACCAATGTAACTACAATTGAGCACACTGTCTAGTAGTCCATAATCTCTTTTGACATGACTGATTTGCCTTGTCTATAGAATATAAAATACCATATAATAGGAATTTCTTATTTTTACTTGCTGGTGGAGCAAAGAGTATTTATATGGGCTAAAATGTGCTGTTGTAAAGCACAACATAAAGTCATATAAAGAAACTCAAATCCATGTCCTTCAAACACAAAATTATACAATTAAAGCATCATAATATCATTTGAATTGAAAGGAATATTTAAAACTAGTCTAGTTCAACTCCTTCTGCAGTGAGCTGGGACATCTTCAATTACATCAGGTTGCTTGAAGCCTAGCCCAACCTGATCTAAATATTTCCAGGGATCCATCACCTCTCTGGGTAACCTGGGTCAGTGTTTCATCACTCTCACTATAAAAAAATTCTTCCTGTAGTCTAAATTTACCCTGTTTTAGCTTAAAACCATTATCCTTTGTCCTTTTGCTGCAGGGCCTACTAAAAATATTGTTTTAATTTCTTATAATCCTTCTTTAAGTACTGTAAGGCTGCAATAAGGTCTTCCCAGAGCCTTATCTAGACTGAACAACCCCAGTTCTCTCAGTCTTTCTTCACATGAGAGGTGTTCCAGCTCTCTGATCATTTTTGTGGCCCTTCTCTCTACTCTCTCCAACAGGTCTGTCTTTCCTGTGCTGAGGACTCCTGTGTTATGTCCAAAGGTGTACACAGTACTGAAGATGTGATCTAAGCAGAGCAGAGTAGAACACCATTGATGAAGATATTAAGCAGTACTTATTCCAATAGCTGCTCATCACCTATTTTTGAACATTGAGCTATTGCCCACTACCCTCTGGATACAACCATCCAACCAATTCTTCATCCACCGAACGTCTATCAAGTCCATATCACTCCAATTCAGTGAGAAGAATGTTATGGAAGACTGTATCAGAGGTCTTATGAAATAATATCTGTTGCTGTTCCCTTTTCCACTGATGTAATCATTCCATCATAGAAGGCCACTAGGTTGTTCAGGCAGGACTTGCCTTTTGGTGAAACCATGGTGGCTATTCTGTTTTCTATGTGCCTTAAAAGAGCTTCTACCAGGAGGATATGTTCCATGATCTTTCCAGGCACAGAGGTGAGGGTGACAGGCCAGTGGTTCCTGGGGTCTTCTTTTCTACTGTTCTAAAAAAGTAATAGTGTAATATTTCCCTTTTCAGGTCACCAGGGACTTCACCTGACTGCTGTCTGTGACTGTTCAAATGAAATGTAGAATGGCTTGGCAACTACATCAGCCAATTCCCTTGGGTGTCAATAGACTATTCTGTAACAGAATCTTTGTGCTGACTTATGTATTACCCAGCACAGGACAGAATCATAATGAAGATAAGTTAAAACACTTAGAACTTTAATCTTCTTTGGCATGTCTTTGCTGTCACATAAAGACGTGAGTTTCTCTGAGCTACAATTACCTTTAATAGATTGGGAGGGTTTTTTTATTGTTTTTTTTGGTAGTGGGTTTTTTGTCTGCTTGTTTGTTGTTTGTGGGTTTCGTTATTTTGCTTTGTTTTGATTTTGGCTTTTTGTTTGTTTGAGGTCTTTTTTTAAAATTTCTGGTTTAAACATTTTACAGACTTTATCCTTGGGGGAAAAAAAATCTTTTCTAATATCGTGCATGCAATCAAGTCCTTAAAGTGCAAGAAGGGGAAATTATTTTCTCTTTTCTACATAGAGAAAAGTATCAAACTCTGGTTTCTGATGATTTCAGCTATCTTCAAGAATAGAGCGGTCCATAAGAAAAGCTTCCTATCCTTAACTATAGTCAGTATTTATGAAGCAGAAGCACCTGATTCCGCTTCCCAATCACTTTTTGAATATGGGGGAAACGTAAGGTAGGAGTTAACAGTTTTGACATAGATTTATGTCAAATTGTATTAGCTGTCTAAGTAGCATCTATAGTCAACACATAAGAATTTTTGGGTGTGATCTGCCCTATCCTAAATCAGACTTCTAAAGTAGGTCAGTTGAATTAGACTCTAAAAGTGTTTGTCTACCTGTATGGACAGTAAGTTTGGATTGTCTCAAGCCCAAAACACATAAGTAACAGACAGATGATGCTATATGGGATTAATTTCACGTATAAGTGACCTAGCCCTGAAGCTACAGTGGGATGGCATGTCATTTTTGGACAAAAAATGAATCTGACATGTACCTAAAGGTTTTTCCTAATTGAAATTGGCCTGTTCACATGAAGGAACCTTTACTTTTGATGAGCTAGGACTTTTCAACATAACTTTTTACATTATTTAACAAAAATAAAGTATTTTTCTTAGATCTCCCAAGAATTATGAAAACACAAGAGCCACTTGTCCTCAAAGGACTTCCCAGACCCTAATCTACATTCTAATTTTGTGGATTATGGTATTCTGTGTAGCCGTGTGGAGGATTCCTTATATCTAGATATTAATGAACAACATTAGATATATGTGCTATATGATTACAAATTATTATTTTAACAAATGAATGCTCCTTTATTTTTTTTTCTCTTTAAAATAATCTATTAATATAATAATTACTTTTTAAAAACCTTTACTGAAAAGTTTTGGTATCTAGTTTCTCTAGGCATAAGGGGTTATATACTGAAATAACAAAAATTCNTTTAAAATTAGAAATTAACTGAATTTAAATTGAAATTAAAAACTACTGCAGATTATGCAGGAGAAAGTCTAAATCATTAAGACAATTAATGAGATATATTCTCACCTTAGAAATTAGATTACAGTAGTTAGTAAATGGACCCTAAACTCATAACAGACCCAATCAGATTCAAGCGATAATCTGTGATCATCAGGGAGTGGAGTATCTGATATTCAAATAATGTCTAAATATCATGGTTGTTGTTTTTTGGTGTTTTGTTTTTTTTTTTTTTTTTTTTTTTTTTGTTTTTTTTTTTTTTTTTTTTTGTCGTTGTTGTTGTTTTGTTTGTTTGATTGTCTTGTCATAGGGAATTGCTCAAGTTTCTGGGTCAACTCTGAGTCCTGTTTTCACTTAGATTCTGAAATAAGTGCATCTCATATATCTCAGGGGAAAAAAAATGTTTTAGGAGAGAAGGAAAACCCAAGTAAACACAACATAAAGTTAGATAATGCCCAGAGAAATGCTAAAGCTTTTCAGATTCATGAACAATAGAATTTTGCAACAATTTTTCATTTGCATTGTATAAACGGCAGTCTTTGTTTTGTTAGTAGAAACATTTTGTATTCATGAACTATGCTTAGTTTACTGCTTAGAATTTCCTTTCTCACTCTAAATGCCAATAGAATAGAAAGACAAAGTAGTGATATTAGGCTAACATAACACACAAGCTCTTCTTTTGATTGCTCATCTGTCTGCAAGCCATCGTGTTTGCCCACCCAACTTCTTTCTGTCTGATTTACTTTGTACAGTCTTGTGCAGCAGCCAAAGCAGGCAGTGGTATCTCAAAGTGGTTCACAGTGCTAATACTGGAAAAGGAAAACAGCAGTGAACTTGAGAGGGCGGAGGCAGAAAGTTATGGTTTCAGTTGTAATTTACAATGACTTTTAAGGGATGAAATAAAAGCTCAAGTCTAACAGGTTTGTGAAATTACAAAACCGTTTTCTGGTTTCATGTAAGACAACAGCCAGATTTTTAAACTCACACCCTGGTATGTTTGGAGCAGGTGCTTAAATGTATTATGATCATATTTGAAATGCTGACATTAATTCCTCTTTTGAAAGCACAGTATAAATATTTGTAGGGAAAGAACTCTGGTTGGCTCAGTATTTTTCTTCTGAAATTGTCTAACTTGAGTGCTCCAAATTTGATTAGAAATTTCCTAAGTCAGATAATTAAAAAATCTGGACTGTTTGGAGAGGCTGAAAATCTTCAGCTCTTGCTGACGTCTCTAAAAATAGTCCCATGAGTAAATACGTCACACAGGAGAGTAAGAGCCACTCAAGCATCTCCATCTGCTAATAAACACTGGATATACTTCAAAACCTGAATGGTAATTGTAAAGTGGGGGTAGCAAGACTCAGATGAACTCAGAAATTATTGTCAAGGTTAAGCATTTATGCAAGGAACCTATTTGTTATTAGAGAATTAACAGAGAAACACAGAATTAACCAGGTTGGAAAAGACCTTTGAGATCATCAAGTCCTACCTATGATTAATTGATAATTAACCACTCTCATGACAGCTTGCTTTTTAGAAGAGAAGGCTTCGGGGAGACCTTATAGCAGCTTACCAATATCTGAAGGGGGCCGACAGAAGGGCTGGGGAGGGGCTGTTCACAAGGTCTTGTAATGACAGGACGAGGGGGAATGGGTTCAAATTGGCAGAGGGGAGATTTGAACGGGATGTTAGGAAGAAATTCTTCACAGTGAGGGTGGTGAGGCACTGGAACAGGTTGCCCAGGGAGGTTGTGTCTGCTCCCTCCCTGGATGTGTTCAAGGCCAGGCTCGATGAGGTCTTGAGCGTCCTGATGTAGTGGGAGGTGTCCCTGCCTATGGTGGGGGGTTGGAACTGGATGATCTTTGAGGTCTCTTCCAACCTAGACCATTCTATGATTCTATGATTCTATATCAGCTGGACTGGTCAACGCTACCCTTGCCTTGCTTGAAATGTATATTCCAATGAACAAGAGTTCTGTAACAGACAGAAGTGTGAAGAGCTGATTATTTCAACATGAAACACTTTGGGAGATTCTTGATCAAGTTTTTAAAAATTAAGTTTCAGTAACTTTTAAAATGGCTTCTATTTTTGTCACTTTGGTTGGTCGAAATTCTTTGCCAAAGTCAATTTAAATATGAGGGAAAAAAATCGTGGGTTTTTTTGTTTTGTTTTGTTTTGTTTTTGTCCTGGCAAATAACTTCTTGGTTAAACATCTACTGGCTTATTTCTGCCCTGTTTGGAAATGGCCTTTCATCAGCTATTTTGAACATTTCTTATTCACCTCCAAATAATCCATTTACTCTTCTGAAACTCACAGCATTAAAAATATTAGGAATTGAGTAATGCCTACATATGAAACTTCAAATAGTTAAGCTGTACCCAGACTTACGTCATGAAAAAAACACCTTGTATTGCACATAAGACTGTTGCAGAGTACAGGCAATGAACTTAATGACTTGGAAAACTGTCTACAGTCTTTTGAGTCCATTATAAGTAATATTAAGTCAAAGATGACTATTAGCTGTAGGGAGGAAAAGTAGTAAATAACACAGAAAGTAAGTTGACATTTTATGAAATATTTTTCATACATATATTTCAAAATTATCTGCAGAAGATTGTAAGCAGCTTTAAATGTTTTTTTTTAGAACAAATCCAAGGAAGTTGATTAAAGTCACACAGCAAGTTAATGGCAGAGATGTGAGTAAAACTGAATCAATAAAATTGGAAACTGAAGTGAGAAAAATCCTCTGGTCTAATAATTAAAGCAGGAAGTGGTTTGTGGTTTTTACTATTTTAATGGGAGAGTGGGGGCTAATGGGAGAGTTTTTACTATTTTAATGGGAGAGTGGGGGCTAAGGGGGAGAGTACTTCCATTTGGTTTCTGACTTTTGAGCCTTTCACTTAATTTTTGTAAGGTTTCTTCTTCCTCCACTCCTGCCATGAGACCTCACTGCTGGCTTCCAAGGTAAAGATTATATTCTTCTGTAATTATAGCCTTCTAAGAATTTGGACTTAATTGCACTTCTTGGAGATTGGTCACTAACGCCTCAGACTTGAAGATATAATACAAGATTGTCAACTTGTCTAATGATGCTATCTCAGCCCTACAGTGAAGATAATATTGTAGGTGTGATTAGCTAATAGAAATAAAAAAGATCATGATGCTTTTGTAAACCTGTCTGCAAACCTTTAAAACTGTCTTGCATGCTCATTATTCATTTAACATGGCACTTACTCCAGTACTTTTTCCCTTGTAGAAAGAAAGTTCCTATTGGAAAAATGCCAAAGTGTAGACCGAGTGACACGCAGAAGCTTTTGCTATCCTGTGACCCCCTGACACTCAGTAATGAAACCAGTCTTCAGTGTTTGTGTAAAAAGAACATTCAATTTTCAGGGAAATGTCAGTAAGATTATTTTCCTTTCTTCTTTGTAAACTTTATTTTTATTTCACTTGTTTTGTTTGTTTTTGGTTTTGTTTGGTTTTTTTTTAATCATTGTTTAGGTCCAATGTGTATTTCAGGAGCTGTATTTTTAGGTAACAATGAACAATTCTGAAAAAAAAAAAACCACATGCTGATGCTTAGACATTTTTTCTTATCATTTGAAGAATTTTGCTTGTAGATAGGCATGGGGGAGGTGGGGGGAGGTAAAGGAAATACATGCAAACAATAAAAATATCTCTCTTGCAGTCAAAAACTGACATTTTGCATATTCAGAGTGCTAACCTATGGGCACTCTCAGGCTAAGAAAAACATCCTTGCAGCTCACATAGGAAATTATAAATACATGGGATCTGCATTAAGGTTACATTCACACACAGACTACAAAACAAACTCAAGTGCACAAGATTCATAGGGCGTTATGAAAATGGGATTAATGGAACTAATCAGGTGCACAAGATTCATAGAGAGTTATGAAAATGGAATTAATCCTTAGTGATGGTGATTAATCTGAGAATTGGGTTTTTATCCATCTTTTGTGATCTAAACATAATGACTAGAACCTGCTCAAGTGAGTAATTTTATTCTTTTGCTGTCAATGCCGAACTGAGAAAGCAGAGGGAAGAGGAAAAGGACTGGTGAAATCTGTATTTAATTTGGTTTTGCTGTTGTTTCTTATAGAAGAAAAATCTGAAATATATAACTGCTCTGCAAAAACTGTTGTAAAAATGAAAGCCAAATGAAGCCTAGATTTGTTGTGTTTTGCTGGCAAAGGCAGCCTCCAAGTTGAAAGAAATAATGGGTTCAGATTATGATCAAGTAGATGAAGGAAACAGCTCAGATCTCGACTAAATGTTCACTATGGTATATTCTGTCCATCTGTGGGAAAATTTTAACCTTTTGATTTCAGCTGCAGATGATGTCCTAGTATGCGCAAATTAAATATTCATTAACATTGAAACTAAAATACAGGTGCCCCATTTCTGGAGCACATGTCCTGATTAATAAGGAGCAATTTTCTTTGTCTCAAAAGGTGTTTAAGCATCTCATGCAAAGTAGGACGACACTAGCGGGAAGAACTGAGGAAAATTACCTCAGAGCATCCTTGTGTCTGGTTCATTCTCCTGAGATGTCAGATACCTGCATTCTGGTCTATTTATCAGGGGAATATAGAGATTTTAATAAAATGGAGCAATGTCAACAGAGGCTCTGAGCATATCCCACCTTAGAAACGGTTTGGTTTTTTTTTTTACATAATACCTGTAGAATATGTTCATTGAAGTGTCTTCAGATGGAGTGATATCTGAACTGCAAGACATCACTGCACCAATTAATTCTATTTTTAAAAATCACACTTGAATTTAAAAGAGTTCAGGATGTTCAAGATAGTCCTTCTCTGGAGGGAGAGGAAAGGTACTGTGTGCAAAGCAATTCCTCTGGATCTAATGATTGTTAAAAAAGCACATATTTGTGTTATTTAAAGACTACTTTTGCTGGTACATAGAGAAATGTAGTCCTGATCTCAGATCTAACTTTAGAAAAACAGGTACCTACATAGCTTGAATAAGCTGACCTTTTTTAGATCTCTAAATAGCAACGACACTCATTGTCTGTCTCTCCACTGCTATAATTGTTATAAGTATTGCATTAGTTGGAAGGAAGAGATTGAAGACCTAAAATTATGTGCATGTACGTGTTTCTAAGAAGAAATGGACTTAAAGTTCATAAGTGGCTGGTAAACTGAGGCCTGGTAAACAGCAACATGGTTTTCTTGTTTAGCTCTGTGTTTCAGAAATGATACAGTGACAGTATGACCCCCAAATCACAAAAATCAAAGGGAATGTGACTTATCACAGAAGCACATCAAGAATCTATTAAGGGGTGATTAAAACTCATTCAAGTCACAAAACTCCTATTAGAACCACACTTCAAGCTGTCAGCAAACTAAGAAAATGTTCATTTTTTCATTCTAATATTTCAATGCTTTTCACAGAGAGACAATCACAGAAGTACCCAGGCATCCATTAAACACTGAGGGTCACTGAAATAAAAAAATGTTGTGTGGTTCTCTGTGTTGATGTGAAGTACAGGCCACAAGTATGAGTAAGCAGCATAAATTTGTGGTGCACAAGTCATCATCTCATATTGTCACCTCAGATTGTCTTACTGCAACTTGCTGGTCAAGATCCAGTAAACACAAGGCATATGGGATGCGGTAGCTTGGGAAGTTGTCTGCACACAAGCCCTCACCCACCCCACCGCCCCCCCCCACAGTTTTGAAATAACCCAGACTAGACTCAGATGGATGTAAGCTAATAAATGAAGATTTATATTACAGATTTGCAAAATATACAAGCAGATACTTACAATATATTACAGATATTTACAGATACATACAGTAAAATGATAATAAACACCATAGCCTTCCCAGAGATCAGAGTCCCCAAGAGGGGCTCCCAATACCCTACCACCTTCCCAATCATATCCTAGTAACTATCTTGTGCACCAGGTAAGGGAGGAAGATTGGCCAGGGGGGTTAGAATCAGGAATTTATTAGTTGGGTTACACATATTCAGCTAGAAGCCAGGGAGAGAGATCAGCAGCCAGAGTGACCCGAAGCAGCTCTGCCTTATCTTTGTTTGGGTTCTTACTTTTGTACAACTCAGTAAACAAACGAGTGAAGGAGACATCATGAATATTTTTCTTTCTCAGCCTATAATCTAATTTCTCATAAAAATCCTCCAATTATCCTCAAACCATGGTAATGCTGTTTTCTTTTGCACAGAGAAAGCAGATTTCATGCAAGACAACATATTATCGTTTCATAACTTGTAACTAATTATTTCTACAATCCTGAGAGTGTCAGACATTTAAGAGAAAAAAGGCCTATTTCAATCCCACGTGGCAATAAAACCTCAGATTTGTGTACAGATTGAAATGCCTATCTGTTGTTTTCTTTACTGTATTTTTCACAAAATTTTTATATCTCGTAGAAGTTTAATTTTGTACCTTTCTTGATCTCACTAAACAATTTACATCAAGAATGCTCTTCCTAAATGACCTTGGATCTGGGTGATCGTAAAGGTCTCTTCAAACTCAAACCATTCTATGATTCTATGTGAAAGAAATTCCTTCTTTGCCTAAAAAGGGAATTTGGAGAACTATGGTTTAAGCTTTACTGTTAAAGTGCATGGAGAGGTATCTAAAAGATCATGAAAGAGCTACCACTGTGCATTTCATTTGAGGTTTTTAAGACTGAGCACAGCAGAACCTCTACAAACTGTGGGACAGGAGGCATTATTGCCAAGCTCATGGGCTCCTCATTCAAGAAACATGCTTTACAGTTTGAAACATGATTTACAGTTCGCTTCTAACTTGGCACCTTCCATATTGCTTTTCATTTAGATATTCAGCCACAAAAGTCACACGTTTAAATGAGAAAGATATGGATGTGAAAATTACATTACCTTCTATCCTGGGCTGATCTAGGAACTGTAGAGAGGGAATTCAATCAGTGCTACCAATCTTGTTGGTGTCTTCACACATGTACACATGCAAATGCATACACAAATTCTGCTCCTCCACTTGTAGCAAATGTATAGAATGACCATGCATATAACATACGATTCATCCTTGGACACCTCAGTTATTATTTATCACTAATATATCTCATCATTATGGAAGATTACAATGTCATTACATCACCCAAGAAATGAGTTTCTTCACCATTAAGTACTTGATTAAATTTTGAAGCTCAGTGTAGAATTATCTACAAATTTGGGCCAAGATGCTCCAAGAGATCAAGCTGGGATTTAATTGAAAGCTACTGGCACAGCACAAATTATAGGCATTCTCCTCTTGATGTAACTCTTCTGGTGTATAATTATTTAAAATAAATTTGACAGTTCTTATTGTTTAACCATTGTCAAGCTAGTCAAAGCTGCTGTCCCAGTTTGAGGAAAAAATGGCACACTGTGAATTTAATATTGCTCAGATTTATATTAGTTTTCTCCTGGCCTCACAGATAATAAGAAGCACTGCTATGAAAGAGCAAGCACTAAAAAAAGGAATCCTTTCCTGCTGCAGATGTATGCAGAGATCTTTGTAGGATTTGGGGGACTGACTCGTGCTTCAGTGGAGAAAGGAGAAAGCAAAACTTCACATAGCCACAACAGAAAATATGACGGAAAAATATTTTGGTTTGCTTTGGTTTTAATAACATATTTATCAAACTACCTCAATCACTGTCCTTTCTTCCAGAGTTTTAAAATCCAGTCGTTTCTTATAATGAAATATTAAAAATGGGGGTTTTTTGCTACAATTTTGCCCTAAATTATACCACATAATATACCTTCAAGTTAGAGAAATCATGAATGAGATTTAAAAGAAGGTAAATGTGTTACTTTTAAAATAATTTGTTCCTGTATGTATTTTATACAGAAAACAATAACAACAATAACAACAAACAAACTGGGCCAAATATTTGTAGGTTACTGGATTTGAAGAGGCCTCAGCTCAAATTCTATACTAAGCTTTACTAAGCTGTCCAAGTAACTTTGCTTATCATTTGCAGACCATTCTTTGTTTGCAGACCATTCTTTGAGTCAGGCTGTCACTAAACAGCTAGTGACCACCTTCCTGCAGTGAATTATGGGCTAGTGATTTGGGTTCTTTTACAACTGCTGGACCTATTTTATTTCTTAAAGAAATTTCTGCTGCAGTCCTTAACTGTAAAATGAGAACCTCACAACTTCATGCTGTCCTGAAAGTGGAGAGAGGCTCTGCCATGAAGCTGGAGCTCATAATTCAAAAAGAAGTGGTAAAAAAGGATGGAAGAAACAGTACAAGGTTGCCTGAAAGAGCAAAGGTTTGAAATTCATACATAATAAATTGGTCTCAGCAGCAGTGTCACTGTACTTGATTTACATGGCAAGATTTGCTAGTGGGAAGGTTACAGAGGTGGCTTCTGTGATGTTGCTAGAAGCTTCCCCTGTGTTCAACAAAGCCAGTGTCACTGGCTCCAAGACAGACTCAATGCTGGCCAAGAGACTGAGCCAGTTAGTGATGATGGCAGTGCCTTTGTGATAATGTGTGTAAGAAGGGGGAAAAATACTTCACAGCAGAGACAATGTGTAATGAACTGACCACAATCCATATTTCCTGTGCTACTGTTTGGGAGAAGGTAGAGAAAATCAGGAGCAAAGCTGAGCCTGGGAAGAGAGGTATGAGAGGAAGGTGTTTAATGATTTAGTGTTTATTTTCTCATTATTCTTCTGTGATTTTGGTTGGTAATATAGTAAATTAGTTTTCTGGTGATGGTAACTGCTAAGTGATCTCTACCTGTCCTTAAATCAACCCACAAGCTTCTTGTATTTTGTCTCCCCTGTCCACCTGAGGAGGAGAGAGCAAGAGTGGTTTTGGGCACCTTGCATCCATCCAGGGTCAACCCACCACAGTCACACAGTGTACCTGACCAGGAGAAAGGCTAAAAGGAATCTAAAAATACTGTCTTTCTCTATGATCTCAGAATCCTTAGAAAGCATGATACCGGAGAGAAGCACATCACTACACTGGCATAAAAGCCTGAAAGGATTCTGAATGCCAAGTTCCAGGTGGATTCCATGCATTGAGAAAGCATGAATTGCATATTTCTTAAGCAAGCAAACCCCCAATCCTTGCTAAGACAGTTGGATGTGGCCAGAAGACAGCAGAAATGCTATGGAACTTCCATGAGTTCAGCTTCTTCTGTCCCTTCAATCAGCAGTTTGTTTTAAATTAGGAAAAGCCACCCAGACTACACAGGGAAAGTGGACAAATACCACTGATTTGTGTTTACCCTCAATTACAACACTACTGTGGAGATGAGCAGGATATTTATGAGTGTGCCTACCCAGGCCATTACTGCTGTGCATCAAGCATGTGACAACCCATAATGGAGTTGTGAGGTGAATGCAAAGAGAAGCTCTCTAATGAAAAAGGGATTGGATTCTGTTAAGCCCCTGTCAGCACCAGTCTTGAAAATATTAAGAGAAATAATGAAATATAATTAAAAAATAATTTTCTTCTAATGAAACAAAATTAAACACTAAACTGCCTGCCGTGTAGGAAAATAAAGTGTAGGAGTACCAACACCAGGATGGTTTAGCCTTTAAGAGAGCAACAAGGTCAGTCATTAAGCTCAGTAATTCTGCTCACCTCCAGAGCTCCAGAAGGGATGCAGAGGTGAATGGATGGACCTACCCTGGTGATGAGAGGCTGCAAAATATAGAGCACAGGGCTGGATGCCCACTAGCTCTAGCTTTCTGCTTCAACTTGGCTACTGACTCTTCTCTGTGGTGTAAAGCAAAAGTTTCATACAATCATAGAATGCTTCCCTATACTTTTCCATCCTGTATCTGGCCAGAGTGTATAGATTGCTAGATCAGGACCATTGGAGTTCATGTAGCCCAAGGCTCTGTAGATGTATCTAGAGAAATATCATTTCTGCAAGGATTTGGAGCACACAATCCCCTTTAAGAATTAACAGCAGTGAACAGAGCAATCATGGTGAATCCCTTATGCCCTTGTTCTGTGAAGAGCTGAACTGCTCCAGTTTTTTGTCCTATTTATTTGATTTGTGATCTTGGATATGAAGACGAAGAATAGTAATTTTCTCAAAGTAATACCTGGAAAACAGACGCTCTTATGATCTGTACTTATAGCATTGTAGTCTAATATAAGTTAACCCTAAATAAATCTTTCTTTTTTATGAAAAAAAAACTTATAGAATGGTTTAGGTTGGAAGGGGCCTCAAAGATCATCCAGTTCTAACTACTCGCCATAGGCAGGGACACCTCCCACTAGAGCAGGTCGCCCAAGGCCTCATCCAAACTGGCCTTGAACACCTCCAGGAAGGGAGCAGCCACAACATCCCTGGGCAACCTGTTCCAGTGCCTCACTGTGGCAGAGCAGGGCACTGCCCCACCGGAGGTTTGAATGAGGTGTGAACTGTGGCAGGGCACACCCAGTCCACTGCCCCACCAGAGGTGTGAATGGGGCAGGAAACGGTCGTCCTCCCTCCCCACCTCTGTCACAGGAGGCTTAGTACAATAGGTGTGAAGTGCCTTCTTCCACCCTCCATGGGCTTGAACAGGGAGGCAACAGATCACCTCAGTATATATATGGCAGCTGGACAGATTGCAGCAGGACTTGCTTGGACTTGCAAGGACTTGCTTGGACTCGCTTGGACTTGCAAGGACCTGCACGGACCTGCACTGGGACCTGAACACGGACCTGGAGACACAAACCTCGCACGGACTTTGAGACAGTCTCCCATCTGTAAGTAGGGCAAGTTTCATGCCCAAACCTTTCCATTTTTCTGATTTTTCCTGAATTACAAGAAAAGGCATCATTGTGAAGACTTTTCCCGACCGAATTAGAACCCAAACTTAAACTAATCTACACACAGATTGTGGGTGGGGCTTTTGGAAATTATAAAAGCTACATAATTTATAATTTCAGCCTCTTCAATAGCCCACAATCAATACACTCACCACCCTCACTGTGAAGAATTTCTTCCTAACATCCCATTCAAATCTCCCCTCTGCCAACTTAAACCCATTCTCCCTCATCCTGTCATTACAAGACCTTGTGAATAGTCCCTTCCCAGACCTCCTATAAGCCTCCTTCAGGTATTGGAAGGCCACTATAAGATCTCAAAGCCTTCTCTTCTCCAGGCGGAAAAGCCCCAACTCTCTCAGCCTGTCCAAATAGCAGAGGTGCTCCAGCCCTCTGATCATCTTTATGGCACTCCTCTGGACTTGCTCCAACAGCTCCATGTCCTTCTTGTGTTGGGTGCTCCAGAACTGCACACAGACCTCACTCCAGGTGGGGTCTGACAAGAGCAGAGTGAATGGAGAGGATCCCCTCCCTTGCCCTGCTGGCAACGCTGCTCTTGATGCAGTCCAGGACACGGTTGACTGTCTGGGCCTCACGCACACACATTTAAATATCAGCATTGATAATAAGTCCACACATTATACTAAGTCAGTTTGCATAGTTGTCCAAAAATCTGTGCATACATTGGTAGACAGCTGCCTCTCCCTGTGTCCTTTTGAATTCCTGGCAGCTAGACCTATGGGACTCCTCCAGGCTAACCAACATTTTAAGTTCCAAAAGACATCACTGAGTGGAGATAATTTTTCACAAGCTGAATTAACAATACATTTTATTGTACTAATAATAGAAAGGTCAGGCCGTCCAGGCAAAAGCTGGTCAATGTGATTGTATGGCCAAAATCTGGGAGCAAATCTCTCCGTGCATGATCTGTAATGCAAACAGAATTGCCTTTGGGACATCACAACCCTATTTGTGGATGTGGTTTCCATCTATTGAATGCTGCATTATCAAGGGAATAATGGTAGAATTTCATCTAGAAGTGGCAAATGACTTAAATTTCTGTTCTCATGGTTGTTTGTTGTGTTTACTAAGATATAAATGTACACATACTTATACAATATATTTAACTATTAGAAGCATGGGCTTTCTGTGTTTTCTACTTAGATGTTGCTTGTTTGCAGAATTCCACTGTGTTGGGCTGATTATCTGGTTTCAAAACAACATACTTGTGTTGAAGAGCTTGGCACAGTAAACCTCACAGTAAACAGTGAGGGTGGTGAGGCACTGGAACAGGTTGCCCGTGGAGTTTGTGGCTGCTCCCTCCCTGGATTTGTTCAAGGCCAGGTTGGATGAGGTCTTGAGCATCCTGATCTAGTGGGAGGTGTCCCTGCCTATGGCAGGGGGTTGGAACTGGATGATCTTTAAGGTCTCTTCCAACCTAAACCATTCTATGATGCAGAAAGTCATTAAAATTATTGAATTTGAATTATTGAATATGAATTAAAGAATTTCTTCCTAACATCCCATTCAAATCTCCCCTTTGCCAATTTGAACCCATTCCCCCTCGTCCTGTCATTACAAGACCCTCTGCAGCCCTCTGATCATCTTTGTGGCCCTCCTCTGGACTCTCTCCAACAGTTCCATGTCCTTCCTGTGCTGGGGGCTCCAGAACTGCACACAGTACTCCAGGTGGGGTCTGACAAGAACAGAGTAAAGGGGGAGAATCACCTCCCTTGCCCTGCTGGTAATGCCTCTCTTAATGCAGCCCAGGACACGGTTGGCTGTCTGAGCCGCGTGTGCACACTGCAGGCTCATGTTGAGCTTCTCATCCACCCAGACCCCCAGGTCCTTTTCCTCAGAGCTGCTCTCCAGCCACTCACCACCCAGCCTGTATTTGTGCTTGGGATTGCAGCGACCCAGGTGCAGGACCTTACACTTGGCCTTGTTAAATTTCATGAGGTTAGCCTGGGCCCACCTCTCCAGCCTGTCCAGGTCCCTCTGGATGGCATCCCTGCCCTCCAGCAAGTCAACTGTGCCACACAGCTTGGTGTCATCTGCAAACTTGCTGAGGGTGCACTCGATTCCTCTGTCCATGTCACTGACAAAGATGTTAAACAGCACTGGTCCCAGCACTGACCCCTGAGGGACGCCACTTGTCACTGGTCTCCAGGTGGACATTGTGCTCTTGATCACCACTCTCTGCGTGCGACCATCCAGCCAATTCCTTATCCAGCGAGTTGTCCACCCATCAAGTCCATGTTTTTCCAGTTTGGTGACCAGGGTGTCATGTGGGACAGAGTCAAAGGCCTTACTCAGGTCCAGGTAGATGACATCAGTTGCCCTTCCCTTGTCCACTGCTGCTGTGACTTTATCGTAGAAAGCCACCAAATTTGTTAGGCATGATTTGCCCTTGGTGAAGCCATGCTGGTTGGCATCAGGCACCTCTGCTTTGTTCTCCATCTGCCTTAGCAGAGCCTTGAGGAGGATCTGCTCCATGATCTTGCCAGGCACAGAGGTGAGGCTGACTGGTCTGTAGTTCCCAGGGTCGTCCTTTTTTCCCTTCTTGAAGATAGGTGTTATATTTGCCTTTTTCCAGTCAGCAGGAACTTCACCAGTCTGCCATGACCTTTCAAATACAATGGACAATGGTTTGGCAACTTCATTTGCCAGTTCCTTCAGGACCCGTGGGTGGATCTCATCAGGTCTCATGGACTTGTGCGTGTTCAAGTTCCTTAGGTGCTCTCGAACATGATCTTCGATTACAGTGGGCAGGTCTTCACTTCCCCAGACCTTACTTTTGCCCTCTGGAATTTGGACATCATGGCTGGAGCACTTGCTGCTGAAGACTGAGGCAAAGAAGTCATTGAGCACCTCAGCCTTATCCATGTCCCCTGCCGCCAGCTCTCCATTTCCCTTCTGAAGGGGTCCCACATTCTCCCTAGTCCTCCTTTTCTCACTGATATACCTGAAGAAACTCTTCTTGTTCCACTTAATGTCCCTAGCCAGATTAAACTCCAGCTGTGCTTTTGCTTTCCTGACCTGATCTCTGCTTCCCATGAACCAGAGAAAAAAAAATATATTCAGCCATCATGAACCGAGTTGTGAAGAATTATCTAGATTTTCTTTTTAAAGGATTCATCTTTTCTGATAATCTTCCTCTAGGAAAACTGAACCAGTGATTTCAACATGCATCTGACTAAATGCTTTTACTGATACCTGAATTTGGAGTGATGGCTCCCTAATGGGAAAACCATGAATTCAAGTCTTTGAATTACATTACAGATGGGAATTTGGAATTAGTGCCCAAATTTTGCTTACTGACACAGGCTTGAAGTTGTTCAGAAAGGCTTTAATTAGAGACTTTAAGTCCCATTGAGTTCAGTGATGTAGGGTAAGGCTCTGATACAGTATTTTTGGGACTGATTTAAAAACTTCTCATGTTCAAGCCATATTCGTATTGGCTGAGATGAAAATGATATTTGGTATTAAAAATACTTTCACATAGAAATAAATGGCTACATTCCATATTTTCCTTTGGTAGAAAATCACATTATTACAAGTTCTAAAATGGAAAATACATCTTGAAGCACCAGCCATGGCAGCAGACAAGAAATACAAGTAACAGTTAAAATTCTAATCAGAACATTGATAGCTCCTACTATCAAGAATGTTCATAGAAAGATAATAGAAGACTTATATTTTTTTAGTTATTTCAAGTTTTAATGTAAACAAATTGATTAAATAAAGGAAAAAAAAAATGCTCCTCTGCTGTGAAGATAATACAGTCCTGTTCCCAGAAGACTCCAATATGTCATGCAAATTAAACTACTCTGGTGTTGGATGTCACTGCATTGTTTGTTTCCAGCATAATAGGAAATGGCGGCACCAACTAGCGTGTGTTAAAGACCAAACTCTGGTAGACCTATAAATGACTTCATCATTAAGATTTCTCTTGGCAACTCTTGGAGGGTCTCAGTGGAAGATGCCCTGATTATTAGACATATTAAGTGAATATTCCAAATGACTCATCATAAAAATTACAGACTAAGAGGGGGTTTATATCGAATTATGAATTGCAAAGAACAGAATTTTAATTTTAGGAATAATTTGAGATGGGGTATATACTGGACTTGCCCTTACTCAACTTCTTCACTAATGTGTGAAACTGGGAGATACTGTCAGCTCCATTGAGGACAACATAATACAAAGGGACTGAAACCACACAGATCTGTGATGGGAAAATATATGCTTTTCAGACCTGACAAATATGAACACACACTGGAAAGAGGAAGAAAAGAAATAATCCAAAATTGGCTGCAACACAGGAACAGCTACAAAATAAGATAAAAAGTATAAAGAGGGCTTGCAATATTGCATGTGAGAAAAATAACAATAATAATATTGGAAGCAGAAATGAGCACAGGCATATTTTGCTTTGCTGAGACATAAAAGCTGTAAAAATGTCTGAGTCTTAAATAGATGGTGCTTTTTAAGCCTGGGTGTCTACATAAATATATTGTCTTTCCTCCCTGCTTTTTCTTTCTTCCCTTCCTTCCATCCTCTCTTTCCTTCTCCATCCTCCCTCTTTTTCTCTCATATAGCCACCCTTTCCCTGAGCAACTCTTTTCCTCTTCCCAACATCCATGCATTCCTGTCTTCAACAGGAAAGTGGAGCAGACTCCCTCTTCTGTCTCAAATTTGGGCTCTGGAATTGAATGCTCTCAATTTCCAGGCTGAATGTTGTCCTGACACTCCCATTTTCACAGCCAAACAGAGATCTCCTCCATTGTTGGATGACAGCAATATTTGGGGGGACTTCTGATGAATACTACTACATATTCAAGCCTAAGTCTGAAGATTCTTGTCTGTGAATTGTTTAAATTAATTGCTGCTGCTTTTAAGGAAAAAAAAAAAAAATCTGTTCAAGGGTCTAAAGAAAAAGGCCTGTGAGGAGCAGCTGAATGAACTGAGATTGTTTAGCGTGGAGAAAAGGAGGCTCAGGGGAGAATTTCTCATGCTCTACAACTACCTGAAAGGAAGTTATACTGATGTGGGTGTTGATCTGTTCTCCCAATTAGAAACTGACAGGATGAGAGGAAATGGCTTCAGGTTGTGCCAGGGGATATTTAGTCTGGGTATTAGGAAAAAAAAAGAAAGGGTTATGAAGTCCTGGAACAGGTTGACATGGTAAGTGGTTGAATCATCACCCCTACAGGTATTTAACAGATATGTAGATATGGTGCTCAGGGACATGGTTTAACAGTAGTGTTAGTAATGTTAGGTTAATGGTTGGACACAATGACCTTAAAGATCTTTTCCAGCCTAACCAATTCTATGATTCAATAATGCTTTGGAACCCTTAAAGTTCTTATTTATGAAAGTTTAGGGGTTTTATATGTAAGACTTTTCAATAACATTCATAAATCAGTGAGAATTGTGATCCATCTGTCAAAACCGAGACATATGAAGTATATGTTCTACCCCTGAGTTTGCCCCTAAAAAGAAAAGATGTAATGGAGAGAAAAAATGAACCATAGAAGGCATTCTTGTACTCTAAATTGAGTGATGAGACAGAAATTGTGAATCACCCTCTAAAAATGCTTATTTTCAGTACTGACTATCAAGAGAATTCTGTTACCTGCACAGATGTAGCTATTTAACTTTTATATTTCCTGAATTAGGTGAGGTGAACTGAACATTATACGAGTAACATGGGACAGCATTTTGTTGGATTGACAGAATTCTGAAAATAAGAGTTTTGAATATGAAATGTAGCTTTAACAAATTTTCTGCAAACTGGTTACTGTAAAGTCTGAATAAAATCAACAGTTCTGATAATAATAGTTATTCACTTGAATTCACACTCCAGATAAGGATCGGTACATCCTATGCAAAACCTGACAGTAATATAAAATAGCAGAACTGAGAAAATTTGTAGTGCTGATTAGTTATTACATCCAAACTGTTGTAGGTAAGAAATAAGTTATTTCATTGATTCCTTTTTCACATTTGATTTTTTTTGTTTTAGCAGACCATACAACTGCTTTACAAGCATTGAAAATATGGAGGTTAAAGCAAATGTTAAATATACTTCTTTAAGAATTACATTCTTCCTGAAAAAAAAAAAAAAAAGGAGGAATTATATTAATTATATTAGCCCTGAAGTAGTGGATTAGGTTGTGTTAGCTCTGGGGTCAAGACTTGGCTTTCAATATTTACTTGAAATTCTTTCCTTATATTATCTGCTAAATGCTGAATAAGACACCACTGCACTTGTGGAATTTAACAGATTGCTTAATGTAACAAATTGGTTCTCTTTAGCCATCTTAATCTAGGCAATAGCTCAAAATTTATAAAGACAGAGGTGCAGATAGTCAAGACACTTAAAAATCTTAAAAATTACAGTTTGAAATATTTTAGATGTTGTTTGTGCCACATATTTAACATAAATTTCTTGCCTTTAGTAGCACAGGAAAATCACGATTCCCGTACTTTTCCAATTCCACATTGCACTGCCAACAGACAGACTCCACGTTTCTTTCCATATTAATCTTTCTACTTGAAAAAAAAAGCATCCCTGAAGAAATGAATTTATCAAGTCAACTCCCTGGTGACAAAATTTATCATGAAGTCTCACTTTTCTTGAGAAGCATAAGGGGAAGTATGGGGGGTGAATGAAGAAGTAATGGGTTGTCTTCATGCAGACGTACCATTCTTAGCAAGCATTTGCCAATCTCTTTTGACACTCTGAAATTGTGTGAGGCATTTCAAAAAGCAAACTTGCATTTTTGTCTTTAGCTAGAATTCAGGCTAAATCCAATGTGACACAGTAAATGTTTAAAGACAGACAAGAGCAAGGACAAAGAAAAAAAGGTAGATGAAAATGACAGCAATAATTCACACAAATAATCATGGAGTTAATAGATGCAAGATGCAGTGTGCCTGCATAGCTGAACTTGCGCGATGATTGTAGATAGCAGGATAACATTTAAGAAGATGTTAAATAAGATTGATGTGACATTGGCCCCTGTGGACAACTTTCAGTCTGAATTACTGGCCTTATCATTGAACCATACCGAAAAACTGTCACTAGAAATCAGCAAACCAACCTTTGTTAACTGGCAGATGAAGTTGCCAAACTGTTGTCCATTGTATTTGAAAGGTCATGGCAGACTGGCGAAGTTCCTGCTGACTGGAAAAAGGCAAATATAACACCTATCTTCAAGAAGGGAAAAAAGGACGACCCTAGGAACTACAGACCAGTCAGCCTTACCTCTGTGCCTGGCAAGATCATGGCGCATATCCTCCTCAAGGCTGATGCCAACCAGCATGGCTTCACCATGGGCAAATCATAGAATCATAGAATCATAGAATGGTCTAGGTTGGA
>VWZI01010433.1:7540-18439 GCA_013396835.1 Psilopogon haemacephalus
CCCAGTCCTGGTTGTTAAACATTTATACCTGACGTTTAAGCGATATTCGTGTCTTTCTGCCGACCGAAACCCAAAAGAACCGGTGAGGGGGGCACTAGGACCCCCTCGTCCCACGGGATATCGCAATTAATTAGCCCAATCCCGTGACACCCGGCTAGAACTCAGGACACTGGAAGTTAATAAATGAAGCTTTATATTTACAGCAATGCACAATATACAAGCAAACATTTACAAGATATAACATATTTACAGATATATACAGTGAAAGGGTAATACAGACACAACATCCCTCCCAGAGACCAAAATCCCCAAGAGAGGGTAACCAAACCCCCCCCACCACCACCACCTTTCCCCCCTTCCCCAGTCTTATCTCACCACCAGTTGATGCTGCAGATAAACTGAAGATCGGTCAGAGGGATTAGTGATAGAAAGGAGTTAGTAGTTTTACTCTGAATTAGCTACCAAGACAGAGACAAAAGAGGACATGCAAGAAAAGCAGCCGCAGCCAGCACAGACAGAAGCAAACTGCTCATCTGGTTGTTTTGAGAACAGTTCTTAAAACAACTTTTTTTCTTTCTCAGTAAAACTTAGTGAAGTGACACACTGTATTTATTTCCCTCTCAGCCAATAGTCTAATTTCTCACTCAAATCCTCCAATTAGCTCAAACCAACACAAGCATTTACCACATATGCATGATATCTTGTATGTATTAGCCTCAGAATGTATATAAGCCCACTCTAAGGCTAATAAAATGGAGAGAATTGGTTTGCATCAAACCATCTCCCGTCTCTTGGTTCGTGGCACTTGTGCTTTAAAATTCAGGGTGTATTGTCATGTGTGCTTATTCAATTAACTAATTCTCTTTACATAATAAACACTTCTGCTTATAAAATTAATCCATGTCACCACAGGTAACAAGAACAATAGATCCACAAAAAGGCTTGGATTAAATTTATTTTTCATAATGTAGTGGCTTCAATTAGAACAGAACTAATTCTGTTCAGTGATTTTACTTTTTAGTAAAGTAACTGCCTGGAATGGGTTGCCCTGGGAGATGGCTGAGGCCACTTCCCTGGAGGTGTTTAAGGTGAGGCTGGATGAGGCTGTGGCCAGTCTGATGTAGGGTACGGTGTCCCTGCCCATGGCAGGGGGGCTGGAACTAGATGATCCTTGTGGTCCCTTCCAATCCTGACTGATTCTATGATTCTAAGTGTGGCTTGGAGAGTACATCTGCCAACTGCTTCAGCACCGTTGAGTATAACCCATTGTGTGCATCTAAGCAGCAAAGTAGGTCACTGACTGCTTCCTCTTTCATTGTGATGTTTCTAGTTAGTACTAAAGATTCTTTTGCAGGCCAGGGTCACTCCTAATTCATATTCCATATACGTTATATACAATAGAAAGTTGAAGGATCACAATGATCAAACTCTCTTCAGTGGCCAGCATCTGAGGAGGACTGTCCATTCTACTTTGATCCCAGTCCATGAGTTCTTGAATCCACTTCCAAAATCCAGCTCCTGAATCTGTTATCCATCTGCTACAGAGTCCAGTCTGGGAATTCTGACACAGCATCAGTGGTGACAGTGATGCCATTTCCTCTGGGGAGGTTGTGTTCATTGTTGGTGTATATTTTGTTTTGTTATAATTTTCATTAAAGACGGTTTTGTTTTCCAATTAGTATGACTCTTTTCCTTATTCCTTTTATCTTCCTTTTTGGGAGAGAAAAGGAATTAAGAGAGTGTCAGCCACTTGTAGTGGCTGGACCAGCCCTAATGCTTGAAACACTCTTTAACTATATAGAGAACACATCATAAGTAAGAAACAGATGGAAAATATAATTTAAAAATAATTAGAGGCCCAAAGAGCATATTTAACATCATTAAAAATCTTATATAATGTAAAATATAACTTTCATTGGAAAAGAGGTACTCTTAGACACTCTTAGGACAGGAGGTACTCTTAGGACAGGGAAAGAAAACATTGCCAGGTTGACAATACTGATGGGCACTTCCAGCACATCCTGATTTTCTGTACATTTAATTCTACTACTGTAAGGTTGCATTTCATATTCTTGTATGCAAGTAAATATAATCTTAACAACAACAACAACAAATCCTTAATACAGTTTAAAGGTGCAATGATATGGTTGGCTTTTCTTATTTCAAATTACTATCATTCAGAGACAATCTAGAACATTTAAGAAATAACTAGTAATAATACAAACATTAAACTATTATAACTGGAAAGAGGTCCTTGTGGTTGATTATCCTGCTTGGCCACTACACAGATTTAAGAAGCTCCTTTCTGCTCAAGGCAAAAGGCACTTGGACTCAAGAGAATTTCTTACAATGCGGCTTTTGAGTATTTACTCACAAAATATTATTTCCAGATTCCTGGGGCTGAATTATAGTTCCCAGACAGTACCCAAACACTTGGAGTTCTGTCAGTGTCTTAATAATTGTTGAGTCTTCTAGATCTTCCCAGGCTCTAGCTGGGTGCTGAGAAAATTTCTGACCTGATCCTGATTCCTCTTTGGCTCCAGACTTGGCACAGAGGTTTGCAGAGGTGCATGGAGGATGTATTGCAGATGTGCAGATGGGCACAATGCCAGTGACACTTCTCACCACATCATGAGGCACTTAATGCCTTCTCCTGTTAAACTGAGACAAGGCTGATTCCAGGTATAAAAACCCACAGTATCAGCACTTGTTGTTATGTAGCTGGTAGAACATGGTAGGATGCAATGTCAGAGAGCAATAAGGCAGAAGCAAAAATAGAGAGAACACATTGTGTTTGACTGCTCATCTCTTTTTATCAATTGATAAATGACTAATGGCACTTTGGCCACAGATTAGCCAATCAGAATGTCAGTTTGCAAAACTTGACTGTACTAGGTAAAGTTAGGACTTACTTTTACCCCTTAGGCAGAATGCAACAAGTGTATAAACACATGTGGGTACCCTGTTTACAGCTTTGGAAGGGACATGGTAACACCAGGCATTTGTCTTCCTTTCCTGTGGTTGTTTCTCCCAAAAGCAGAAGGAAGAAGAGCAAAAAACATTTCTGGACAAGGCAGGACATGTTTAGGTGTATTTTGGCCTTTTTAAAAGGCCAAAGTTTAAAGGTAGTATTAGTGTTTGTATTGGAATAACACTAGCTGCTCAGTTACAAAAAGCAAGTATGAGCTGCAAAAAAGAACATTTCTGCCAAGACATACATGTTCAAGTAAAATTAGAGACACCTAGGCTGTTAAGCAGTAGTAAAGTGTTAATTTTTATTAGCAGCAAGCATTTGGTGGTTTTAGATACCTAGTAGAAATCTCTACACTGAAGAGATTTAGATGTTTAAACTCAGAAATAAGACTCTTCTGTGGAGAAATGTTCTGTGTTGGTTTGAGGCTAATTGGAATATTTTAATGAGAGAAATTAGATCATTGGCTGTAAAAAGGAAATATTGGTGATGCCTGTATTACCCATTGGTTTTGCTTAGAGATATAAAAACAAGAAATAGTAACAAAGTCTCTTGGTCTCAGGCTGCTGCTTGCTGTGTTAACTGTCTCTGCTTGAATCTGTGTAACCCTATCAAATAATTTTCCTTCTCACCTCTTGTAGGCTTTTGGCATCTCACCCTGCACATAAGCCTTCTGAGATAAGGGAGGGGGTGGGAAGAAGGAAGGACTTAGTTCAGAGCCCTCCAGGGCTCCAGTTTGGGAGGGGGTTTGAATTTCTGTATTACTTTTAACTTGTATATAATTGTATATAGTTGCAAATATCTGTATATATTGTATATATATGCTTGTGAATTTGTGCTACGCTGTAAAATATAGCTTCATCCTTAACTTCCAGACATCTGAGCTAGTCTGGTGAATCTTATGGTGGGAGAGGGGAACTCCGGAACCACTACATGTACATAAGAAGAATATGTTTTATTAGAGCTGCTAATACAACTAGAGAGTGATAAACTTTTGGGCATGCAAGAGTTGTTAATGTTTTAAGTGGGAGCAGCACATTTTGGGTTTAATACATACAAAGAATGATTACTCTGATTTTATATTCAATTAAACTAATTTGATTTTGCATTATCTGGGTAGATATCTGGCAATTTATGAAGTGACAGGTGAGCACAAGCACTGTGATCAGAAACTTTGTGTACTTGGACTTGTCAGGGAAGCAGGGATATTCAGGTATTCATAGATTCCATGAGGACTCATGGGAACATCTTCAGTTGCTGAGCCTGAGACCAGTTTTGTGACAAGGTAAGGTGAAATAGCATCATTACATTCCCTTACTTGACACTGCAGTGGGACAGTTCAAAGCTAAAACCAGCAGAAAGCTATTTTTATTTAAAAAAACCCAAAACAACATTCTCAGAAATAACTATATGTGGGATGTCTGTTTAGCACAAGGGCTAACCTGCCTGCTGTCCCAACACAAAAGTCAGAGGAAGACTAACACACAAAACTCAGGACTCATATAAAAAGATAAGAATTTAAGGTAACAAAAGATATAAGCGTAATGCATAATTACCTTAGCTAATAATATAATTAATATAATAATACATGATTACCTTAGTGTAGTGGGTTTGCAGTTACCTGCCCCCCCACCTTTTTAAACCCCAGCTAAAACTCAGAAAAAACACTGGAAGTTAATAAATTAAGCTTTATATTTACAGCAGTGCACATATACAAGCAAATATTTACAAGATATAACAGATATTTACAGATACATATAGTAAAAAAGGTAATACACACACCACACCCCTCCCAGAGACCAAAATCCCCAAGAGAGGGTAACCAAACTCCCCCCTACCACCTTTCCCCCCTTCCCCAGCTTTATCTCACCACCTGTTGATGCTGCAGATAAGCCGAAGATCAGAGAGATTAGTGGTAGGAGAAAAAGTTAGTTATTTTAGTGATTTTACTCTGAATTTAGCCACCAAGACCGAGAGACAAAGGAGAAAGCAGCCGCAGTGCCCAACGGACAGAAGCCCTCTGCCTATCTCATTTGTTTTGGGAACATGTCTTAAAACAATTTTTTTTTTCCTTTCTCAGTAAAACTTGGTGAAGTGACACAATGTGTTTAACTCTCTCTCAGCCAATAGTCTAATTTCTCACTCAAATTGTCCAATTAGCTCAAACCAACACACCTTATCTTAGACTATCTGCAGAAGAAGCAGAGTGAAGTCAAGGGGAGAAAAAAAACAGTATAAACCAGAAAACTAATCTCGACTCCCACTCCTTCCGCCCCCATGCCTGTAGGTAAAAAGCCAACATCTGAGAAGCCAGAATGCAAAAGCAGAAACGGGAACAGGAAGCCTCCCATGTTGTAGTCTGAATTTCAAGCCCTGTAATACTTTGCTCCAGTTAGCACTTTCATTTTTGAAGCTGGCGTGACTGCATGTTATGGGTAAGAACAGCAGGTTCAACTCAATCCATGACAACAGTGCCTGTACAAGTAAAGGGTGCCTGGAGATGTGCTTATCAGAATTGCCTTTAATCAATAAAGATATATACCCAGAGGTTAGCCTTAGATTTGTGGCAAGATTTTCTTTGTTCTGTTGACCCTTGAAAAACTAGAGTTTCTCACTAGTAATGCTACTAGCATGCAGGGAAACATTCATGGCTGAAACTGGGGCTCTGATTGGAAGGTTGCATACAGCATGAGTGTGTTTCCAACCTAGAGCTGATACAGGCTCCTGGATGGAAAACCTGTCATTGCTCAGGACTGAAGAAGAGAAGCGTGGCCAGCAGGTCAAGGGAGGTGGTTCTCCCCCTCTACTCCACCCTGATGAGACCCCACCTAGAGTACTGCACCGAGTTCTGGAGCCCCTATTACAAGAGGGATGTGGACATGCTGGAGTGTGTCCAGAGAAGGGCCACAAGGGTGATCAGAGGACGGGAGCACCTCTCCTGTGAGGACAGACTGAAAGAGTTGGGGCTGTTCAGTTTGGAGAAGAGGAGGCTCCGAGGTGACCTTATTGTGGCTTTCCAGTATCTGAAGGGGGCCTACAAAAAATATAGGGAGGGACTTTTTAGGCTATCAGGTATTGACAGGGCTAGAGGGAATGGAGCAAAGCTGGAGGTGGGGAGATTCAGATTGGATGTGAGGAGGAAATTTTTCACCATGAGAGTGGTGAGAGCCTGGAATGGGTTGCCCAGGGGGTGGTTGGGGCCACTTCCCTGGAAGTGTTTAAGGCAAGGCTGGATGAGGCTGTGGCCAGCCTGATGTAGGGTAGGGTGTCCTTGCCCATGGCAGGTGGGTTGGAACTAGATGATCCTTGTGGACCTTCCAACCCTGACTGATTCTATGATTCTATTAAAGATTTAACTGGAGTTGAAAAGAGGACTTCATCACTTTAGACTGTGGCCTGGACATGTCTTCAATTAACTGTATGAAAAAACTGCAGCCATCATTTTAGCCTAGGGCTTCTAATGGCTTCTTTCACTTTCCATCCAGTTGAGCCATAATGCACTCTTGGCTTAAATTAGTATATCGTAATGTAAATTGAGACATCTACATTTTTAAAAGGGCTTTTCCTCCATGAAATCTCTTAAATTGATTTTTTAAAAATTACAAATTTAAAATATCTGTAACAGGATTTATCTGGCCTTGAGATATCAGCAAACATTCAGTGCATATTTCATTCACAAGAAATGTTTCTCCTGTTGATATATAACTCCATCAGTAATTTCGGATGTTAAAAAATATTCATAACACTATGTATTTCCTTTGTTAAGACATATAAACGGGAATACTATTTTTTTATTCATAAAGATATTGTAAGAAAAGAAACATATTTAACAGAGAAGGAGGAATGTAACAACAACAAAATGTTTAGAAAAGGGTGCTATGGTAACAGAATTTGCACTTCCTTCCAAAATAGCTGGTTTCCTGCATAAATTCACCAATACTCCTCATCTTGGAAAAAAAGAAATAAAGTTGAACAGATAGAGTTTCACTCATCTCCAATTTTCCAAATGCTTTCTAATTCTCATCTTTTTCTTCACTGTATAGTTGGTTAGATGCTATATAAGAGATTGTTAAAGATACAGTGATTTACGTGAGATTACACATTGTATGAATATGTAAATGGAATTATATTCTTGTCTTTTTTGTGGTGGTTTAGCAGTTACCTGTCCCCTCACCCTTTGATATAACCCAGGCTAGGACTCAGACAGTTGTGATAAATGAAGCTTTATATTTACAGCAAATAGCTGAAAGTAGATCGGCCAGAGGGGTTAGCAGTAGTAAAGAAGTTAGTGGAACTATTGAAAATCAGCTACAAAAGTCAGGGACAAAGAAGCCGTGCAAGAAAGCAGCCACAGCCCAGAGAGGCCTGGAGCACTCTGACTCATCTATATTTGGGTTACAACTCTTAAAACAATTTTTTTTCTTTCCCAGTAAAGCTGTGAGTGAAGTAGCATCATCTGTTTTCCTCTCTCAGCCTATAGTCTAATTTCTCACTCAAATTCTCCAATTAGTTCAAACCAGCACACATTTGTACACTGCATTTATACAAAACACCGACTGCTTACATTTCTTGACAGTTTCTTTCTCTTTGGAGTGAGTTCCTGAAATATGTATGTTGAATTTTATTATCTAATATAATGCAAATTGTTCAGACCACTAAAGTAAAAGTTTGCTTTTAAAAATCATCTTTATTAGAAATTAGTCCATTACAACTTGAGTTTGGACTGAAGCACAAGCCTTACACCTGATCTATACTCCTTGTAATAATACTTTAAGTTACCATATATCTGCCTAGACTACAGTCCAAAAAGTTTCTTCATTGGTCCTGTCTCTAACATGGTCTCTGTCAATTTCTGTATCCTCCTCATAAGAGGTCTCATAAGAAGCTATGGAGCTCCTTTTTAGTATCAGAGGGAAATAATCTTTAAGTATCTCTTAAGAATTTTAAAAGCTTTGTAAAAATACAGTCATGAAAAGGGCAAGACTATTCCACAATAGTAATATACTATGAAAATGAAAACTAAAAAAAAAATGTGAGAGGTTTGTGCAGTATTTATATTTGTCAATTTGACCTATAAATATAACAAAACCCCAACACTCTAGCATTCTATGCTTGAATGACAGGTGTCCTTCAAAGAATAAGAGTCAATGAACATTAGCTTACTACTGAGAAGGTTGGCAGAAAACATTGGGTCCCTTTGCCTGCCACACACATTTAGTAAGCTGATTGTTCTGTTTGTGTACAAGACAAAATGACATGTAGAGACTCTTTCTTAAAAGAGGAGTGTGATAGCTTGGATTAGAGCACTTTAAATATCTGTCTGCTGTTGAATGATCTTATCTTAGCAGTGGAAAGGCTATGTTAAAACAACAAGAGTAAACATCTTCGTAGAAAACTGTGTGTTGTGGTTTAATTCCAACCAGTGGCTAAGCACCACCCAGCTACTCACACAGTTCTCCTGCACGGGGATGGGAGAGAGATTAAAAGTGAGAAAACTCATGGGTTGAGATAAAGACAGTTTAAACAGTTGTATTAGTTCTATTTAAACTTACCAGAGCCCAAAGTGTAATAGAACAATATAATAATAGGATGCCTTCTCCTCTCCCCACTTTGGAAAAGAGTTAGATGTAGAGAGTGAAAAGGCAGTTTGATTTGGAAGTTAAAAGAAAAACTTTAACAATAAATTAACAATAAATTTAAAAAAGGTAATTTAGGTAAAGAGAGTAACATAAAATATAGGGAAGGGAAACAAAATATGTATACAATCAGATTGGACGGACGTGGATGGAGGTGGATGTTCTCACCAAGTGTTGGCCGGAGATATGTCCAGGGAGGAGTAAGGATGACCTGGGATCAGGTTCAGGCCACCCCCAAGGAGGAGTCAGGATGACCTGGAGTCAGGTTCAGACCACTTCCCAGGAGGAGTGGTCTACACCTTTTACAGTTTACCCTTTACAGTTTAAGGAAAAGTTGCACATAGAAGCAAAATTAAATAGGGAGTTCATTCACCACTTTCCATGGATAGGATGATGTTCAGCCATATCTAGGAAAGCAGAGCTCCAACCCACGTAATTATTACTAGAAAAGACAAATGCTGTAAAAATGAATGTTCCCCCCCTTCCTTCTTCTTCCTCCATCTTTACATGCTGAGCATGGCATCATATTATATGGAATATCCTGTGGTCAGCTGGGGTCACCTATCCCAGGTGAGTCTAACTAATCACGCACCCCCCAGACTGCTCTCTGGGATGATATGAGAAAAAAAAAGACCTAATGCTGTGTAAGCACTGCTAAGCAGCAACTAAATCATTTCTGTATTACCAACATTGTTTGCATCATAATTCGAAAACACAACTGCATTGTAGCTTTTATTCCATCATAGAGAAAACTGGGACACTCAGGAAGGACCACTGGAATAATGAAATGTTCCTTTATAAGAATGTGTCATATTTTTTCAAAAGTTGAAAAACACAATAGTAAAGGGACAGCCAAGAAATCTCAAACCCCACAATATTAACACAGTATATACATTTGTATATTTAGCCATTTTTCTTGGTCAAATCTGATTATAGAGGCCCCCTTTGTAGTCTTCCACAAGAGTGCACAACATGCACCTGGATGGCAAGCTGTTTTTTCTTGCTAGATGCAATGGGCTTGGTATTTCTCTGCACAATTCTACCTTTACATCTGTATAGGTGAAGCCAGTTACTTTCCCAGCCTTTAAATAAGGCTGCCTTCCTTTATGGTTCCATAGAAGCATTTGATTCTACTTGGTAATCAACATTTATCTGCAAATTCAGTTAATATGTTATTTGTAGCTTTCCCATGTTCTGTGATTTTTAAAACCACTCTAACATTAGCACCTGTGGTATTTTGCTTCCCTCTATATATAAGCTCTGTGATGATGAGCTTTTATTGCCCCTGTATTTACATACCATGAACACTATAGCAAACGTTATAGCCTATTTAGACTTACAAAGAAGTAAAACTTAAGTGAGGCTACTGATTTTAAAATCCAAATGAGTGGAGTAAATACCCGGCCACCCACCTAAGCATTTTAACAATTTGAATGTTATATGTGCCTTCCTAATGCTATGGTTGAAGCCAAGTCATCCTATTCTTTTTACACAGGCCTCTAAACCAGAGCAGCTAAATAGCCAGAGCGCAGCAGCCAAGTGGAAAGGGATCTGGCTGTAGATGACCCTCAGGCAATAATGGCTGCTTGAAGGGCAGACAACAGGGAAAGTTTCTAGTTCCCGCTGATGCTGAGCCTTGCATTGGGAAGGGAAGTCTGGCTCCACTACAGCCCAATTCATGCTCAGAAGCAAGTCATCCAATTCCCATATATCTTCATTTCCCTCTCTGGTAACAGGCTGGTTTACTTTTGGTGCCCACTGTTGAAACCTCTTGTGCTGGTTTGAACTAATTGGAGGATTTGAATGAGAAATTAGACTATAGGCTGAGAAAGGAAAGCGCTGATGATGCTACTTCGCTCAGAGCTTTACTAAGACAGAAAAAAAAAAAGTTTTAAGAGTTGTAACCCAAATATAGATGAGTCACAGTGCTCCAGGCCTCTCTGAGGCTGTCTGCTCTTGCATAGCTCTTTTCTCCCTGCCTTTTGTAGCTGATTCTGAATAATTCCACTAGCTTCTTTTCCTACTGCTAACCCCCAGCCGATCTACCTTTGCCTATCTGCTGTATCAACAGATGATGACATAAGACTGGGGAAGGGGGGAAGGTGGTAGTTAGAAGGTGGTGGTTAGAAAACCCCTCTTAGGGATTTTGATCTCTGGGAGGGGTGTCGTGTTTCTGTATTACCTTTTAACTCTATATATCTGTAGATATCTGTTATACATTGTAAAGATTTTCTTGTATATTGTGCATAGCTGTAAATATAAAGCTTCATTCCGTAACTTCCAGCCATTTGA
>VWZI01010433.1:18519-38001 GCA_013396835.1 Psilopogon haemacephalus
TTTCAAAGAGTGGGGGGGGGGGGCAGATAATTGTCAAATCTCCACACCTCTGACACAGAGTACTCTTGCTGACTCTTAAAAAACAAAGATGTCATTTTTTTACTGGTAGTGAAAGTTTCTTGAAGCCCTGCAGAGGCTCCCACATTACTTTTAATAACTGCCTGTAGCATTTTCATGTACTCTGCTAGCACGTGTAGCACTGTGGGGAAAAGGGACAGATACCTGGGTCCCCAAGAAGTTTTCTATGATAAGTTTGCTTTAAATATGGGTTGCTTAAAAATAAATTCCATTCCTTTTTAGTTCTTTAATAAAAAAAAAACAAAACAAACACACACACACCACCAAACCCAAAACAAACATCNAAAAAATATATATATATGTATATATTTAACATAGAATGCTATTATGTGTCAATATCTTTCAAGAGTTGCAGTTAGAGTTACAACAAATGGAACAATTCAGGTAATGAAATAATTTTATAATGATGTTGCTAAGCATCTGACGGTATTACACTGATATAATTTTAAACAAAATTGCTTCACAGTCAGTGAAAGTGAGGAAATCATATTTAGGTGAGAAGGAATAGCAGTTGCCTTACTGCACTGAATGCTTCAGCCAAATGACATAAAAGCCCATTTAGCTTAAGAACACCTTTCAGGGATCAGAGTTTTCGTGATACTAAACAGATTTTGTGATTATTTTTATTCTGCATTCTGTTAAAAACAGATTACTAGATTCTTTTCCATTCCAGTGTGTAAATTAATTATAAAATATTTGGATACACAAAACCTAAATTAGTAATTTATGAATGTACCATGAATCATCATCTGAAAATATTGTGAAATATGTAGACAGATGGAAATCTCTTAATTTTGGCTCACCTTATTAAGTTTTGTGAAAATTAATGTTGGTCAGGCTTAGTTATTTCTGTTAGACATTACCCCTCTTTCCCTGGTGAATTGCAAGAGTTCTTTCAAGCAGAATTAACTAAACTATGAGCTGTGAGTACAGATTTGGCCAATACTAATACCCATAAGAAGCCAACTAGCATCAGGGATTTCACTATTGACTAATAAACTGCATTATTGCTTTGCTCTGATAAAGTCATTCTTATGGTTTCATCATATAGTAAGATGGCTCCAGACTAAATGTAAATCTCCTGTTAATCTTTATTTTATTTGTATTATTTGTAATCAAAAACATTTAATATAAACTAAGAATTTAATAGTATCTTGGTTTTGAAACATAAGGATGCATTAATGAAAACACACTTCATTTGATGCTTTTGAAAATTTTAGAAAGCTATTGTATACAGAATAAAGTTCTAGAATTATGAAATAGGGAAAATTTTATCATTGATGTCATAAAAAAAATTCAGAGGTTATGGAGTTTCAAACTTAAAACAATCACATTGACTCTAATGATGCCAAGAAATAGGCAAAGGAACAAAGTGTTTGAGCTGGAACACAGAATATTCCATTTCCATTTTATGATGAGGGTGATGGAGCACTTGAACAGGCTGCCCGGAGAGGTTGTGGAATCTCCTTCTCTACAGATTTTCAAAAGGCACCTGGTTGCATTCCTGTGCAGCTTGCCCTATGTGATTTGCTTTGGCAAGGCAGTTAGACTAGATGATCTCTAGAGATCACTCCCAACCTCTAACATTCTCTGATTGTGCAATTTGATATAACAATATAATATATTAGAAAGCCAAAGGTACACCAGTCAGCTTTGAGGATGTGTTCCAGAAATACGTTTGCATTGCAAATGGTTGAGAAAGCAGTTCTACTGCTTTGAGACACTGTCTTCTTTTTGGAACACAATGCTCAGGTTATTGATTTTGGTTGTTGCTAAAATAAATGTTCAATAATTGTTTGGCTTTGATCAGTCTTAGATAGTATTTTAGGTGGAATTAAAGAGACACTTTTGAGAAACTAGTCACTTCTGCATACACTAACTTACACTGTACATGGTCTACAGAGATTAACATTGATTGTATAAGCCTGCTAACTCTCAAGTATATTTTAAGTCTAATTTAAAAATTAGTGCCTTTCCTTCTGTGTTACCAGGTGTCTTGTAGATCTTTTCCATTTCAATACACAGTTAAAAATGTTTATTGCACTCCATTGTTTTACTTAAAATTTTGAGAGAAAAATAGAATTAGCATTGCTCAGATTATAACCAAATCCGTAAATTTAAAATATACCTAGCTCGAATTGTGTAAACAGGTTAATGTGTGGTTTTTCTTTTTAATATGTGCTAGCTCTGATCAGCTCTAGACATTCTTCTAAGATGAGCCAGAAACTGATCCATGGAAACCCACTCACCTGATCAATGTCCAGCACTGGTAGGCCAGGAAGCAGGTCCACCCTTGGCCAAACAGTGGTGAAAATAACTCTTGGGATGCCACCAGGGCATGCATAAGATGAAGAGGTAATGTTACAGCATCCTATGGGATATTATTTCTATTTCTTTCCTTGACACTACAAAAATGTAGTATTGCAAGCCAGAGAACATTCTTTGATGGGAATTATTTAGTGATTACTATGACAGGTATCAAAAGCTAAAAAAAACATGTTTAGTAGTTACGCTGGACACATGCAAAAAAGTGAAGAGAGTCCAGTAATTTGGTACTTGTATTTTCAAGTGGAAATTAATTCTTATTTTTATTGCAGCTTTTAAAAGGTTGCATTTTCCAGATCCTATTATCATGGTAAGTCAAAATAACAAACCCTCCAGCCTTCATCTGGGAAATCAATTAAAAAGTAATTAAATACAACCAGAGAGAGGACAGGAGTCTCCTTACAATTATTTGTTGAGTGATTTGAGATTTGATAAGAACCAAAACTTAAGCAACAACTACATTGCATAAAGAAAACAAAACCGACAACATTTTAATGACATTTGAATTAAGTCACTGAGCCACAATATTTATTTTAGTTCCATCAATATTCAGAAAGCAGTTATAGCAAAGCAGCAAGAACAATCTGCTCAAGCAGCAAGGAAGATACATATCACTATGCCTGCTCTCTTAGAATAAGACAGTTTCTCAAATGTTTACAAAGCCCAACCTCGGCAAAGTAGTCCAGATGTCAATTGCCATTCCAGGGTAACAGGACTGTGCATAAAGGATGCAAATTGACATACAGAGAACTGATGGTGGAGGCAACACAAAGGAGGAAGGGAAGCATAAGTATGAGCAATAAGTATGACACACATTCCTGCTTGCAGACATTTTAAAACATTTTTGGAAGCATTTATTATTCTAGGTATCTATTGCATTACTGGTAGTGATCCTGCACTTGTAGCTCACTGACTGCAGTTAATTGTCATTGATAAATGAATAAAATGCCTTGATCTGGAGCAGCTCGGATGACATTCTAGCAATCTCACCATGATTTCCAGACCTTAGAGTTGATCATAAAAAAAAAAAAAAAAATTAATTGCCACTGAAAAACAGTTTGTTGAAAAGGGGTTTGTTTGTACCTTCTAAATAAATAAAACAGATATTTAATTTAAAGCAACGTTATTATTGCTTTTTTTTTTTTTTTTTTTTTNTGACTGTATCCCTGCTTGAGAGGCAGAGGCAGGGATGGTCTGAGCAGCCAATACCCAGGGAAAACTAGAGCAGAAGGTAGGAAAGGTATGGTCAGTGTTTCTATGCAGATGAAGGAATGCAGCCAATCTCTCAACTTCTAACAGTGCTTTTAATACTCAAATATGTTAGAAAATGAGAACTCATTCATGTACATTTGATAGTTTCCCAGCATAATTATTTCATATTCCCTTGAAAGGTGGAGTTTGAGAATAGGAACATTACTTTCAATGTATAAATTGAAGGGTGCCTGGCCACTCTTTTTTTTCCAAGATATGTGTTAGGACTCAATGAGGCATAAAATACCCCTAGGAATCCTTAGAATTACAGATTGTATGCCTTAAAATCCCTTTTCCTATGCACAACGAATTTAGAGAAAAAGTATTCGAAAATTAGACATCTCCTAGGGCCACTTATAGGAAAGTCTTCTTCTCTGGAGACTTTAAAGACCCATTAAGGATGCATTCCTGTGCAACCTGAGCTAGATTCTGTGGTCTTGCTCTGGCAGGGGGCTTGGACTCGATCTATGGAGATCCCTGCCAACCCCTAACATACTATGATTCTGGCATGGATCAGCAATGATGTGGCCAACAGGAGCAGAGAAGGGATGGTGCCCCTGTACTGGGCAGTGCTGAGACCACAGCTCAAATCCTGTGTTCAGTGTTGGAGCCCTTATGCCAAGAAGGACACTGAGGGCTGGAGTGTCTCCAGACAATGAAGCTTGTGAAGGGTCTGGAGAACAGGGCTACTGAGGAGTGACTGAGAGATCTGGGGTTGTTTAGTGTGGAAAAGGGGCAGACCTCATTGTTCTCTACAACTCCCTGGAAGGAGGTTGCAGTGAGGTGGAAGTTCGTCTGTTCTCCCAAGGTATCAGGTGATAGAATGAAAAAAATGGCCTGAAATTGTGACAAGAGAGGTCTAGGTTGGGCACAAGGAACATTATTTTTGCTGCACAAGTGGTCAGGCATTGGAACAGGCTGCCCAAGGAGGTGGTGGAGTAACCATCCCCAGAGTTGTTCAAGCAATGTGTGGCCATGGTACTTTGGGACATGTTTTAATAGTCATGGTGGTGTTGGGTTGAAGGTTGGGCATGAGGACCTTAGAGGGATTTTCCAACTCACACAATTCTATGACAACACAATTCCACTCCCCCGTGTCCTTCCAGTTCAGCCAAGTACTTAAGCTCATGATGAACAGAAAGAAGCAGCTAAACATACAGGAGCTCAGCCTAAGTAAGGAGGCCCAGAAGCACCCATGGAATCTATGAATATGAAAGAAAACCAAACATGAGGAATGCAGAAACAAGATCACAAAAATACCCCAAATGTTGTAAATCTCAAATATCCAAGGATCTTGAAGGTTCATGGAATAGACACAGAGATGTAACTGGACCTACACATTTTTTTCAGATGAATGTGTCACATTATAAGTGAACAAGCAAATAAATCTTATGCCTGATGTGCCTTAATTTCATGTGTAGCTAAGTGCTGGTGAAATTTACACACAGACATCTCATACAATGTCTACTTCCCATTATTTTAGTATCACGCACTTTACTGTATTTAACCATGAACTATGTTGGTTAAAAGACTTTTAAAAATTTACTGTTAGAATCACAAATGTAAATTTATTGTAAAAAGTTATTTTGATGTTAAAAATATTATCTGAAAAAAAGATTAAAAACAAGAAGAGCAACATGAAAGGAAAGTCATACTGGTCAGCAATACATCAGTTGATAGCTGATAAAAGCAAGGCTTCACATTAATACAAGTAACTGCTAAATAGGAAAACATTATATGGAAAAAACAAAACACAACACAAAAAACTTGGCAGTTGAATGGATTGCATCTACTAGGCCATCAGTTGAGCTCTAAGTATAATTTCTGTGATGGTATGAAATTAGAGAATTATTTGGCTTGGGAGAAGCCTTAAAAATCATCCCTGTCACAGGCAGGGACACCTCCCATTAGACCAGGTTGCTCAAAGTCCCATCTAACCTGGCATTAAACATTTCCAGGAAGAATACGCCCACAACCTCCCTTAGGTATCTGTTCAAGGCCTCTCCACCCACATAGCAAAGATATCCTTCCCTAAAGCCAATCTAAATCTACCTACAGTTTAAAGCCATTACCCCTTGCCCTATCACTACAGGTCCTTATGAAAGGTCCCTCACCTTTTTTTTGTCTGATTTACTTAAGGTAATTTATTCCAGATCTTCTGCCAAAATATTCTGAGAAAAATTCTGATAAAATGGAAATGTCCTGATATTTCTTAAGAAACCAATGTCAACATAAGTTACTCTGCAAAGAGCAAGAGAATGAAAATTTAGTCTTTCCACTTCCTGCTATTTTAAAGCATTCACCAGTTTTATCAGCTAGCACATTTTTATTTTTTGATCTGTGCAGGCTTGTAAAATTCATCCATGTAATGCATTTAGAGAATTGACTGTTAATTATCTCAATTTCTGCTACATGACACTGAAACATGATACAGAGCTCCATTATTTTGTCAAGTGGACAGGACATAAGCTATATGGATATGGTTCCATCTAAAGCCATGGAAAGTCCAGACATGCTATGCTGTCATCACTTTCAGCCTTTAGAAAAGTTTCAATAATCAACAGAAAATTTAAATGAAACTTGTTACTGAAGCAATCAGAACATTTTTCTACAATAGTCAGCATTGAATATACTTTTCTTGTTTTGGCAAAGATGTGTCTTTTAAAAAACATAACATTTTGAGATATTTTAAATATGATTGAGTGATATGTAGGTCATTGATTTCTCCTGCTCTATATTCAAAACTAAAGATTTTACTAAGCCAAGTAAGCATTAGAGATGTCTATAGACAGAAATCTCAGGAGACTATCATAAGAGAAGGCAGAAATATCCATGCCACAGAAGGCACTTATTTTATTCCTAAACAGGTTATGATGTAGGATGGCTTTTGACACTAAAATTCCCCTGTCATCTAGTTATATTTAACAAGGTTTATAATTATTCACTCTGTGAAGTTCCATATTGAAGATATTTTAACTGTTTGGTGCTTTCAGAAAATGTCTGCTTTCCCATTTTGTTTTATTATTATTTTGATTTCCCTCACAGTATTATTTTCCTCTTTCTTTCTCATCATCTCTCATGATACATGAGTCATCTTTATGCATCTTCTTTTTTCTAGCCACCTCTAGCACAATTCGGCTTTGCAGCAGATTCTCACAGCATCAGGTATCTGACTATGACCTTTAAATCTATGTGTTTTCTTATAAAGAATTTACCACACTGTTTTAGTCAAGCTGAAACCTAATTACACAGCAAGTGTTCTGTTTTTGGTCTGATTGTTGTTTTTTTTTTCCTAAAACTGGTGTTTCTTTCTGAAACTGCTTTACGCATCTGGAGCACTACCCTGTGTCCTGGTAGGGCATAAATCCTCCCAAATTTGTTTAAACCCCTGCTCTCCTCTTCCTGTAGCAAGGTCCGGGGGTTGAAGGATGTGAGCAAACAATGAGGGTTTGGCCCAAGAAAGACTCGAAGGCACATGATCAAGTCAGGTGTCGTGTGCTGTCCCTCCTAGGTGCAGGACTTTGAATTCATTGGCCAAAACAATGGATGCTAATTCCTATTGGCAAGTTTCATCCTTCAAAATAGCGTGTTTAAGGGGGTGATTTAGAGCCCTTGCCTTCTTTTCCTGCTGTTTTCACTGGGACTGGGGGCTATTCACACCTCTTTCACAGCAGACACCTGTTTGCAGCGTGCATTGCAGTTTTGCACCAGCAGCGGCAAGGCAAACCTTTCCTCCTCCTCTCCCGGGACACCCTGTATCTATTGCATCTGTGAGTAAGCCGGGGTTAGAATTATCAGGTACCTGTTTACCAAGTTCTGACTGTTTGAACTGTTTAAACTTTTTCATTTTGTGTTTAAAAATAACCTTTGTGTAATTGCCTCTTGTCAACCAAACATCAAAGAACCTCAGGGAATTTTCCCAAAATTTCAAATATTAATAATTTTTAAAATAATATTAATAAGACATTATTAATAATTCATAACAATTTTTAATAATCAGAACACCGTGTTCCGTATGATACATTACCCTAACAGCACACTTGTATGGATAACATTCACATACAGGGACAATATTATTCCTATTATTCCTTTTGCACTATGCTTCCTTACGAAGAGTACAACAGCTTTAAACACAAAATATATCTAATTTGCCTGCACTACTGTTTGCTCACAGAATGCAGTTTTCATCTTCTGATTGATAGAAGGCAATAGTAAATCTCATTTCAATTTGTCAATTTATTTTGGTACTTAGCATAATTTAATTGCCAGCTAAGATTATGTTCTGCATCTGTACTTTGCAGAAAGACTTCTCATGAACAGCTTTTCATGCAGGATTCAGAAAAGAATTTCAGAGAAGATAGCTTCTGAAGTACTTGCATTTTGGGTTGTTTTATCCATTAAATGGAATTAAATAAACTTTGGCAACTGTTTAAGAATCTCCCTTCAGGAATAAATGACATAATATGCAGAGAATCCCAATAATTCTGTATTTTGGTTAACAGCATGATGGATAATTTGAAATATGTGGTGTCATTTATTATCAAGGATCTTCTAAGAGTATAGAATTAATTTGATAACCTTTTCTTTCTTTTCATGAATCAAAGGCACTATGGAAGCTGCTGAGAGACAATGTAAATGAGGTACTGAAAAAAGTACTTAAGAGTTATTCTGAAATATCGTGTGAAAGCTATCTAAGAATAAGCACCTGGACTTGTCTGAGTACTCCCCAAAGAATCCACAGGTATGAAACAGTAATGAAAAGAAATCCCTCCTTTGGAGCTTTCTGCAACAACACTGCAAAGGATGAGTGACTACTAAATAAAAGAAGCATGTACACAAAAGCACCTTTTGTTTCCAGATAAGTGTTATTTTTTTGAAAGAACATCTACAACACCTTCTCCTCCCTCCAAAAAAAACCCCCACACAAACAGTTAAAATTATCAAAGTGATTTTAGGAATCTGCAGGATTCAGTGGTATACAGGAGGAAAACCAAGCCAAACAAAAACAAAAACAAAGAAACAAAACAATCAAGCAACCCAACCTCCCCCTCCCCCAAGTGATTAGAGAAATGCCAAAGGCTGTCAAATCTGAGTTGAGAGACGGAAATGGGTTGGTTAAACTACTCTAGGTAATTCATAGAGTGTGATGAGAACACTGATATTAGAAGTCAGTTGAAATCACCAGAAATTTTGTGGAAAGGAAAACCTGTTCAATAACACAGCATTTCACACTACATCAAAAAAATACTGCGGTACGTTAGCAGTGTCATGGAAAGACAGAATGTTTAGACTTTACTAGCAATATTTTCTGAACCATCTCCTTAGCCAGGAAAAGAGATACTGATATCGGAGCCTTTGTTCTAGATGAAAATTACAAAAGTATTTTTCAATGTTCTTGCACAAAGTAATAGAATATAGACCCTCTTGGAAATTGTTTTCATCATGAGGTTCAAAATAGTTGGAGGGATTCCTGAAGTACTGCACTGCTTAAATACCCTAAAAAAGCACTGAAGTTTTTAAGACTGAAGAAGTACATACTGTTTCCTTTCCATGTGAATATGTTCTACATGTGCAATGGGGGACAGCATGGGGCATTGATCACATCCTTAGTGCTGTGGTCATGACTAGTCCTAATTATTTCAGAAAAATGACATCTTTTATCTAGAAGCAAAAAATGGAGAATAATCATATACCAGAGATAAATGTAATTGGACTTAAAACATGGAATAGGCAAACAAAGTACATTTTATCTTACATTTAACCCATGAATTTATAGCTCCATTATTTCTATTACTAAATTGTAACACCTATTCTGATTATTAATACCTCAGTGTGATAACCTTTTTCTGTTGTGCTCTTTCCTTTGGTCTGCTGACAGAAAAATTCCAGCAGCTGAAAATGAACAAAGGTTCTTGGGCAAAAAATATCTATTTGGAAAGGTATGTTCTCCTAGGCCAACCCAGCAGATGGGAAGACAGGGTGGGAAAAGATGACTGGTAATTTTTAAAAAATTCTTTGTAAATCATACACTATTATAATTTTCATTAATATGAATTATAACTCCAAATCATTCAAAGTTGTCATGAATAGGAGAAACACAAGCAGATTGATCTTCTATTCAAACTATTTTTCTACTCATTCAGTTTTGTGTTTCATGAGGTTAATATAGCTAAGAATTTCTGAAATATTTCTATAAATTAAAAAATATCTTTAAAATCTGAAAAAATAGAAAAATAACATGACTACTGGTGGAATAGAAAATACAGAAAAGAGAAAAGTTGGATATGACCTTGAAAGAAGAAAATTGAAGGCTAACAAGAGAGTCTTCAGGGCCTTGGGTCAACTGGTCAAGGAAATGGGTGTACCTTAAGTATTTTCTTCTATCCTCCTTGTTAAAGGGATTAACCCAGAATGAATGAGGAGGGCTTACTCACTCAACTCTTGGGCTTCGAGACTGGTGCCTCCAGCAGGACTTTGGCTTTTTTTGACCATGGATCACCCCACATGATGCCAGGCCTGCTGGCAGCAGATGAGGTGTATCTCCCTCCAAGTGGAAGAAGGTTTATATCGCAGGGCTTGTCTGGGCTCATTAAGCGTGCTTTGAACTAGGTTGGAAGAGGGGAAGGGAAAAAGCCAGGCCTACCATAAGCAAGTGTGAGACAACTGTGGGATGATGTATCAGCTCCACTGCTATCTCAGGGGAGGTAGATAACAATGGATTGTGCATGCCGTAGAAGATGCAAGGTCTAGCAATAAGTATAAGCTGAGGGACAGCACACCAGGGTGGGAGGTTAATAAGAGCCTCTAGCCTGTTATCTTGCAACATGCTTTAAGTCTTACAGAGATGTGCCACAGGGATCAAGTAATAACGAATCAGCACATGCAGAGCTTACTGATAGGTTGGTGGCCATGGAAGTGGCTGGGAATGGTCAGACTGCAAGAGTGAAAGCCAACAGATTAAATCCTTCCCTGAAATGCTTATGTACCAATGCATAGAGCATGGGGAATAAGCAGGAGGAGCTGGAGATCTGTGTGAATATAATTGCCATTAGGCTGAATGACTATGACATAATTGCGTTCACTGAAACAGCTCCCTTGACTGGAATGTTGTCATGGGTGGCAATGTATTGTTCAGGAAGGGTAGACCAGCAAGATGAGGTGGAGGAGTTGCTCTCTATGTGTGAGAGCAACTGAAATGTGCTGAGTTCTACCCAAAGGGGGAAGCAGAACAGGTTGAAAGCTTGTGGGTAAGAATTAAGGACTGTGGAAAAGGAAGTGAAATTGTCGTAGGTGTCTACTATAGACCACCAAACCAAGAGGAAGATGTTGATGAGGCCTTCTACAGACAACTGGAGGTAGCCTCGAGAGCTAACTCCTTGGTAGTCATGGATATTTCAATCACCCTGATATTTCCTGGGAAGATCACACAGCCAGGCATAGCCATTTCAAAAGGCTCTTGCAGTGTATCAATGATAAATTCCTGATGCAGGTAGTGCAGGAACCAACAAGGAGAGGTGCTCTGCTGGACCTTGTATTAACTAATAAAGAGGGATTGATTGAGGACATTAAGAATGGGAAGAGCCATGGTGACAGTGATCATGACATGGTGGAGTTTATTATTCTACAGGGTAGAAGCAGACCAACAAGTAGAATTATGACCCTGGACTTCTGCAGATCTAACTTTGTGCTCTTCAGAGACATGCTTGCAGAAATCCCACGGCCTAAGGCTCTGGAAGGTAAAGGAGCCCAAGACAGTTGGTTAATTTTTAAAGACCATTTCTTCCAAGCACAAGATTGGTGTTTTAACTTGAGTGAAAAATCAGGTAGACATGCTAGGAGACCTGCTTGGCTGAGCAAGGAGCGCCTTAAGGAAATCTTAGGGGAAAAAGAAACCTACAATTCATGGAAAAAAGGGATTTGTCACTTGTGAGATATATAGAGAAATTGTCAGGGTATGTAGGAAGGCAAGAAGGAAGGCCAAAGCTCTCTTGGAACTGAAGCTGGCAAAGGAAGTAAAAGAGAACAAGAAAGGCTTCCTCAAATATATCAGTAAGAAACAGAGGAATTGGGAAGGTGTGAGGCCACTGCTGAACGAGGAGGCAGCCTTGATAACTGAGGATGCAGAGAAGGCAGAGTTGCTGAATGCCTTCTTTGCTTCAGTCTTTACACTTAAGGCTGAACTTCCCTGTGTATTCCAGACTGTGGATGAAGACAGGAGGGAGTGCTCCCCACTGGTCAGTGTAGACTGGGTTATGGATCAGTTACAAAAATTGGACATTCACAAGTCCATGGGCCCTGATGAGATGCAGCCAAGGGTGCTGAGAGAACTGCCTGATGTTGTTGCTCTGGCACTGTCCATCATTTTTGCCAAATCGTGGCAAACAGGACAGGTGCCTGAGGACTGAAGGAGAGCCAATGTCACTCCAGTCTTCAAAAAGGACAAGAAAGAGGTTCCAGGGAACTATTGCCTACTCAGCGTCACACCCATTTGTGGAAAAAATGATGGCGCTGCTCTTTCTGGAGGGCATCTCAAAACAGAGTAGTCAGCATGGATTTACTAAGGGGAAATCATACTTGACTTACCTGATAGCATTCTATGATGACATAACTGAATGGGCAGATTCAGGAAGACCAGTGGATATTGTCTGTCTTGACCTTAGCAAGGCCTTTGACACTATCTTCCATGACATTCTAGTGAGTAAGCTCAGGAAGTGTGGGATGGAAGAGCAGACAATGAGGTGGATAAGGAACTGGTTACAAGATAGAGTTCAAAGAGTGGTGATCAATGGTGTCAGGTCCAGCTGGAGAATTGTAACTGGTGGAGTTCCCCAGGGATCAGTGCTGGGTCTGGTACTGTTCAATATCTTCATCAGTGACATTGATGAGGGGACACAGAGTCTGCTCAGCCAGTTTGCTGGTGACACCAAACTGGGAGACTTGGTTGATACAGCTGAAGGGATAGGAATCTGCTAGAGAAGGTCCAGCAGAGGGTTATGAGGGTGATTAGGGGACTGGAGCTCTGCCTTATGAGGAGAGGCTGAGGTACCTGGGGCTTTTTAGTCTGGAGAAGAGAAGACTGAGGGGGGATTTAAGAAATGTCTATAAATATCTGAGAAGGGGGACAGGCTCTTCTCACTTGGTCCCTGTGACAGGACAAGGAGCAATGGATATAAGCTGGAGCACAGGAGGTTCCACCTCAACACAAGGGGGAACTTCTTTACTGTAAGGGGCACAGAGTACTGGAACAGGCTCCCCAGAGACGTTGTGCAGTCTCCTTTTCTGGAGACTTTCAAGGCCTGTCTGGGTGTGTTCCACTGTGATCTATTCTAGATCGTATGGTCCTGCTATGGCATGGGGATTATTCAATTATCTCTTTGGGTCTCTTCCAACCCCTGACATCCTATGATCATGTGGAGAACATAGGAATACACCTCTGATTATTACTAGTCATCTTGAATATTTGCTATCCTGGAGTAACAGAAAATTTAATAAGTATGTCTCATGCCTTTTTTAGGGAGGGAGATGAGTGAATAGTTACCACTTCCCTAGCAGAGGATACGGAGTAGCTCTTCTGGCTTATCCTGGACAATATAGATCAGTATGGAGGTAGAGACATTGTGACTGATAGGGTATTTAATACAAAGTATGATCCTTCCACCTGGGGAATATGGTCAATGAGAAGTAAAGCAGGGCATGGAACTATGGTGCTATGGTTCATGAGGGGTTGCTGAGAAAACTGTATGTGTTCTCATGTTTAAATCTTGTTCTTTTCACATTTTAACAAGACCAGTGCACTTCAGAGCAACAGATTTTATTCTTTTTCTCCCAGGATGTTATCTATATCTCTCTCTAGTGCTGATGTTTAGAAGGTCATCTCCAATACCTTACACAGATAATCAGTTTTCAGAATTCAAGTTCAAAATATTAAAAAGGGATTTTTAATATAGATTTATAACTTAAATTCCTCCTATATAGGAACTTCTAATTTACTATATGTTAGCCTGAAGGAAAAGCTCCTTTCCATGGTTAAACTAAGAATTCTCTGGCATTGCTTATGCATGTGAAAATTATTTTAATAAGGAACTTTGAAGTATCTGAGCAAGACAACCATCTTCCAGGAAGAAGTATATTCTAATTAAGGCATTTGCCATAGGAACTTTTACACTGCAACTCATAAAAATATTATAACTTTCCTGAATGTACATTAAAATCCTAATAAATCTAGGCAATCTTTCTTAGTTTTACATCAATATCAAACTTTAATTAAGACTTCAAAATATGTAGAAAAGTATTATGTATATAATTTAAAATAGATGAAAAAAAAATCAGTGTTGGAAACAGGATAAATTTTATTGCTTCTTTTCTATTGCAAAAAGGTGAATCACTTGGTTTTGACTGTCATTCTGGTATTGTTAGGTTAGGATACATGAAATTTGGAAAGAAAGATATTTATGAGAGTTGGAGTTGTTGGGGTTTTTTTTTGTTTTGTCTTTTCTTTTTTCTTGAGATAATACTGAAATGCCCTGAGGAATTTTATAATATATGTTCCAGACATATCTACTGAATTCCTAATGACTTAGTGGGTATACTGTTTCTGAAGGTAGACTTGCTTCAAAGCAGAGGCTGTGACTGACTTACTGAATGCTGAGTGGGAAAACCTATGAACTGAGTACAGAAATATTTCTCAGCAAAACTAATTTCCTTCTACTTTCCATTAAATAAAGCCAAAATCTTATTAAAAATATAAAGGCAACTGGCATCTTGAAGGGAGCTAAGGATGCAGATGAGATTTTTCTGCTTGCTCTTTTCTCAAAAAAGTGCTTGTAGGAAGTGAGACAAAATTTGTAGATGCTAAACAAATTACATAAAGTTCACCTTTTCTGCATTAATGCAAAATAGGAAAGGTTACAATTGATAAAACAAATTAAAAGCAGCATACAGACCTAAAAGCTGTGAGGTGAGTTGCTCTGTGAAATGAAGAAATAGCCAAAATGGCCTGCATTTGCAGTCCCCTATGCTGTCATTCTGCCCCGTCCTTGCTCTGCTGAAGTGCCCCATAACCGATACACCATACCCACTTATATTGTAAGGTTTGGGTACAAAATCTTCTGTGGAGAAGACCCTAGAAAAACTGAGTGCTGTGATAGCCATCTCTGAATTGCAGGCAGGAATCAACATTCTGGGAATTCACAATAAAATAATTTTCATAAAGAGGAAGAATGGCAGAGCAGATTTCAACAGGAGCTTTTGCTAATAAATTCTGATTTCTTATCTTCTCTAGGTAAAGATAAGGATGATTCAGGAAGATTTTTCAATTTAGACATCTTTATTTTTGCCAGAAGAAATTTTCTTTTGTTTTTCTCAAGATTCTTCCTATTTTTTTCTTTTCTTTTTTTTTTTTTCTTTCTAGTTGTGAGCCTGATTCTCAGATACACTTTTAAAAATTATTTAAATAGTTATATATATGTATGCATGTGTGTTTCTGCATCCATGTAAAAAGCAGAGAAGGAATGCTGTGCATTTAAAAAATAGACTGCTGTGTAACTAACATGAGAGCTCAGATATTTGATGGATGTCTTCCAATCTACGTGCAATAGTATTTAGCATTATCTGTCACATCTTCTTTGCAGTACATTTTTATGCTGGTGTCTTTTCATTTGAGATGGAGTTAATATTCTTCCTAACAGCTGGTACAGTGCTGTGTTTTGGATTTAGAGTGATTTAGTGTTGATAACACACTGATGTTTTCAGTTGTGGCTAAGCAGTGTTTCTATTAAGTTAAGGACTTTTCAGCTTCACATGCCCTGCCAGCAAGAAGGCTGGAGTGGCACAAGAAGCTGATAGAGAATGCAGCCAGGACAGCTGACCCAAACTAGCCAAAGGGATATTCCATACCATATGGCATCATTATATAAACTTGGGAGAAAGCTGGTCAGGCACTGCTAGTTGGGAATTATTTGGGCATCTGTCAGCAAGTGGTGAGCAACTGCATTATACATTACTTCTTTTGTATATATTCCTCTACTGGTGTTATTATTGTTGCTTCCATTACTACAGTTATTATTTGATTCATTTTCTGTCCTATTAAATTGTTTTTATCTAAACACACGAATTTAACTTCCCCACTTCCCCCCATCCTGCTACAGGAGTGGAGGGGGCAGTAAATGAGTGCCTGAGTGGTGCTTAGTTGCTGGCTAGTGTTTAACCACTGCAAGTGTAATTATGGAAATTATATTTTCCCATTTCTAAAACATAGCTTTTTACCAAGGACATATTAGACACATAACTCCAGATGATAAACAAAAAGCTCAAACCAAACCAAAAAGGAAAAAAAAACAAACCAAACTATGCAGGATGGTTTTATAACTGCATGCATTCTTATGCTATCGAAGTCATGTGTGTCTGTACATACACTTACATAAACAGATTTCCTATCTTGTCCTTAAGCTTTTTAAAGCCTAATCAGGATAATCTGAGATATAGAATTATGTATCTAGAAATCTCTTAGATGACCATGGAGCTGAAAGAATGTTGTGATTATTAATAAGTGGTTATGAATTATTAACTTTTTATTATTAATAATCGAGATTTTGGGGAAAATTCCCTGAGATTCTTTGGATGTTCAGTCATTACGAGGTTATTGCACAGCGGTTATTTATAAACACTGAATTAAACAGTTTAAACAGCTTTAACACTCAGAACTTGGAAAACAGAGAACCTGGTAACAGGGGAAATCCTAACCCCACCTATACTCACAAATGCGATAGGTATAGATTTCCTGGAGAGATGAGGAGAAAGAGTTTGCCTTGCCGCTGCCATATTGCTGCAATGCACGCTGCAAACACGTGGCTGCTGTGAAAGAGGTGTAAATAGAAGTCCGGTCCAGAGGAAAGACAGCAGGAAAGAGAGCAAGCAATGGTCCTAAATCACCTTCCTTTAAATACCCTATTTTGAAGCATGAAACTGGCCAATGGGCAGTAGCGTCCATTGTTTTGGCCAATAGATTCAAAGTCCTGCAACCTAAAGTCCACCCTAATGCTTTGAGGGACAGCACGGAACACCTGACTTGTTCATGTGGCATGGGGCTTCCTTTGTTTAAACCCTCACTGTCTGCTCACCTTCAAACTCCTGGACCTTGCAACAGGAGGAGGAAAGAGCAGGAGTTTGAACTAATTTGGGCAGGATTTATGCCCTACGAAGACAAAGAAATAGGTAGAAGAGAAGATAGAGGTTCAGGACAAATATGCAAAAGAAATGGGTATTGATGCCGTTAGAGAAATGTACTGCTAGTGAAAGTCAAAGGTGTTCCTGTTGAATGCAGGTTAGTAAGAAAAAGCTTTCCAGAAAAAAAAACAAAAACCAAAACCAAACAAAACCCCAAAGAAGCAAAAACCCAAACAAAATTCCGAAACACCACAGCTTAGGCTCAGTCAGAAATGTGTGGCTGCTGCTCTTGCCACGGCTGTGATGGATTTTAGCTTGTAGCAGCTGAGCAGAGAGGCACAACTGAATGAGATGTGGAAGATTTTTGGCACATATGTGCAGCTCTGTATTTTTCTATAAATTAATTTCTGAAAATGAAGCAACCTATTATGAACAGAGATCATGTCATTCCTCAACAGCTTACCAGTCAACCTTTGAAGTTGAGGAGGGCCCAGAGTCCAGTACCAGGGCCAGTAGAGATGTTTAGGTCAGAGTGGGGACAGCTGAGGATGGAGCATATCACATTTCCCCACATCTGTCATTTCCCCTCTGGCACTGATGAAGATGTCAACAGGTGTCTTGATGAAACCACGAGGACCCATCTGCTGCAAACCAAAGAAAAGTCATTTCATCTGCCCTCAAGCTTTTCTATCCACTTTTGAAGATCTGCTGACAGCTTGGGTCAACATGAGAGCCACCCCTCAGCTCAGCAACCATGGTTTCTCAGCAAGCAAGCTCTCAGTATTATTTCAAAATGTTATATGACAGTGAAAAAAAATTACATATTAGAAAACACTTTTCTTACTATCTGTGTACTTATACGTATACATGTATATACAAATACATAGATACATATGTGTCTATGAAGATAAAAATATTTGTACATATTTCACATCTCCATGTTAACTGGAGATGGAAAATAAAACTTCCAATACCTCCAACACCTCAGCCAGCTGAATAAGACTAACTAAAATACTTTTCTTTTTTTTTTTTTTTCCCCCACAGTTTTCTTCTTAGTGACTCAGAACACCCCACTTGGTGCATTGTCAGATACTTCTTCCTCTGGAAAAATTAAACAGATCCTATTGTGTTTCTCTTCCAAAACAGTATGCTAAGTTATAATCTCTAAGCATCTGTTGTGTTATCTAAATGTATCTGGTGTGAAAATTTAAAGGAATAGATTAAAAAAAAAAAAAAAAGTAAGCTAATACGTATTTTAAAGAATGAAAAAAAATCCAATTTCTCCCTTTTAAAAATAATGTCATTAAAGAAAGATAGCTTACAATAATTTGAAAGATGATTTGAAATGAACATGATACTTGATAATTTTTGCAGTGTTATTAGAAGCAAAATCAAAGAATCAGCAATAAGAACAGTAAATATTTATATATTTCTAATTTTTTTTTCTAAGGATTTCACCTATATTTAAAAAGAGGTAGGCTGAAAAAAAATAAAGTCTACATGTGTACTACTTTTAAAGTCCCAGACACTTGTTCCTTTGTAAGACCCCTGGGGAAAAAATATAAATTAAAAAAAGATTCCTTAAAAAGGGACAAAACCAAGTGCCTGAAACTTCAGGTGAATTTCTGGCAGTCATCATCAAGCTTTGGAGATGGGACAGTTCCTGTCAGCTAAGGGACAGGGCCTGGCATACAGGAAGGGTCTATGCAAATATATACTATATCTATTAGTCAAGTAATGTCAGTATCTGAATAATAAAATATGTATTAGAAAATTAAGATAAAGTAAATATTAATGTTTCTCTGCTCTTTCCTGATAATTAGAAAGATTAGCAACTAATTAAGTCTATTAGCACTTAGCACATACTCTGTTATACCAGATTATACCTCAAAGACAAATTGCTGATGATCTCTTCCTGCTGCTTCTTTTATACCCTGGTGAAACTCAGAACAAACTGAGAGAGTTTGTGTTCAGGTGAATGCAGGACTATGCTTTGCATACTCTCTTTGGTTCTTCCTTTCCCTCCCTGCCTTTTTTCCCTAGTAAACCTGTGAAGCTTCCTTTCTGAACTGCAAAGTTATTTTACTTCATGAGAAGTGAAATGCCTCAAATTAGTTGCCCCAGTGTGACTAATTTTTCAGGATTATGTTGAAAACATGTCATCACTGGAGAGTTACCTTCCAAGAACATCAAATACTTCAACTATGTTCATAAACAGACCTTGAGTTGCATAAATATAGGAAGATACTTTCCCTTCCTCCAAGAAAACAAAAGTCTGATATCCATTATGTTTTGTTTGCTTTCTCCTTTCCTATATTTCTCATTTTAAAGTAAATGTCAGTGATATTTACTTGCCACTGATAGAACAACAGTATTATTCATACAGAAATGATCCCTTGGTTCATTTCCAGCACCTCCATACCAGAAAAAACAAACAAAAGCACCAACTTCCACCCTCCAGAAGAAACTCCAACAAAACTCCAACAAAAGTCCAAAAATGGATCTTGTAGTGATCAAATGAGCCAGGAAGAAAGTGATCTATATTTAATTTACATTCTTATCTAATAAATGCATAATATCCATGAAGAGAGCAGCCTTTCCAGTCATAGCAAAGGAATGGACAGATGAACCACATGCAACTGTCTGAGGTGGAAGCTATATTAA
>VWZI01010433.1:38032-95526 GCA_013396835.1 Psilopogon haemacephalus
AGCCTCTGATCCTGCCTTATTTCTACTTTTGTTCTTTATTTTACATAGTATTCTTCTCGTGACATATAATGGGTGGTAGCTTCGCTCCAGTTGTGAAAAATGAAAATGCAGGTGGAGACCGACTTGCATTGATTGTATGAATCATCAGTCCTGCTAATGTTAATGACACACCAATATATGAGCCAAGATGTTAAGGCTCAGGTGAGTCCTTGGGCCTGACTCAAAAGTCCTCAGCATTCACAGGGAATCAATGTTGTAGCTTCAGCACATGCTGGAAAAAACTGATGAACTCCAACATGGTGAAGGGGTCAAGGTTGGAGGAGAGACTGTAGAACAGCCAGATTCTCTCCTGCCTGCACAGGCAGCATCACCACCAGCTGCCCTCAGATACTTCCTGTTCTAATTGACTATTGTGCAGTGGTGACATTCCCCATGCATTGTACTGCAATATCAATTGTAATAAATATATATGAGAGATAACATAGAATTTAGCTGTTTCTCTTTAAAGTACTTGAGATATGTTAAAACACTCAGGAGGCAAGATACAGTTTGCTGTATGAAGTGTGTTTTGACCAGGGGGAGGAAAAATTCTTACTGAGTGAAGGTATAGCTGCTAAAGTATAGCTATCTGATCATTTCAAGTCAACTTGCCTCCACAGCGAGAAAAAGATTTCTGACTTTCACAAGCTTTTGACAGCATTTTCTGTCTCTCAGGGTTTTTTAGCAAAGTGCTATTTGGCAGTGGAGGAATATCATGTGTCTGCTGAGAAGAAAGAATGTTAAAGAAAAAGAAAAACCTCTAAACAGACTTTAGAGATTATTTATAACTTCATAATGCTAAGACCTTTCCCCTGAAAGTCCCCAGAAGAGCCCATCTGTGATGTTTCTTCATCTAGAAGTATATCTGAACAAAAGACCGTAATTACACAGCAAAATAAAATAAGAACTCTCTGGAGTTCTTTTTTATGTTGATCTCTCCACTGATGTGGATTGAAAACTGGCTCACCAACAGAGTTCAGAGGGATGTGGTCAGTGGCACAGTGTCAACCTGGAGGCCTGTGGCCAGTGGTGTTCCCCAGGGATCAGTACTGGGCCCAGTTTTGTGCATTATCTTTATTAATGATCTAGATTAGGGGATTGAGTGTACCCTCAGCAAGTTTGCTGATGATACAAACTTGAGGGGGGTTGGGTGACACCCGTCAGGCTGTGCTGCCATCCAATGATATGTGGACAGGCTGGAGTGCTGGACAAAGACTAACCACCAATAAGGACAAGTTCAGAGGCATGCATCTGGGGAGAAGTAACAACAGACACCAGTACAGGGCAGGGGTTGTCCTGCTGAAAAGCAGCTCCGTGGAGAAAGACCTTCAAGTGCTGGTGGACAGCAATATTCTGCATGGGCCAGCAATGTGGCCTAGTGACCAAGAGAGCCACTGGCATCCTGGGGTGCATCAGGAAAAGTGCATCCAGCAGGTCTAGGGAGGTTTTTCTTCCCTTCTACTCTGCCCTGACAAAACCACACCTGGAATATTTTGTCCAGTTTTGGTCTCCCCAGTTCAGGAGAGACAGAGACCTACTGGAGAGAGCCACCAGGATGACGGAGGAACTTGAGCATCTATCCTATGAAGAGAGACTAAGAGCCCTAGGGCTGTTTAATCTGGAGAAGTCTGAGAGGAGACCTTATCAATGTGTACAAATATCTGAGCGGTGGATGTCCGGTGGATGTCCAGTGGATGGGGCCAATCTCTTTTCAGTGGTCAGCAGCAATAAAACAAGGAGCAATGGATACAAATTTGACCATAGAAGGTTTTACCTCAACATGACAAGAAACTTCTTTACAGTGAGGGTGATGGAGCAGTGGGACAGGTTGCTCAGAGAGATTGTGGAGTCACCCTCCTGGATGTGTTCCTATGTGGGCTACCCTAGGTGATCCTGCTTTTGACAGGGGATTGGACTAGATGATCTCTGGAGTTCCCTTCCAACCTCTAACATTCTGTGATTCTTCTACAAAGCATTCCAGGTATTAAATAAGGGAACAACATCAAAGTATAAAGAGAAAATATATACTTCGAGATTTCCAGAAATTTTTTTTCAAGTATTTCTGTAAAACAGTGGCATTGTTCTGTAGCATATCTCTGTTTTATCTAGAAGACTTTTTTACTCCAGTCTACAATTGTTCCTCCCCTTTTCTCCTGTATCTAGAAAAAAGGCAACACAAAATATTATCACTAATGTAACTTTCAGTAAGTTAACAGCAACTGAAGATTGCTCAAGTAAGAGACAGAGAAATACTATAACAACACATAGAAATCTGCTATTTTTTTATTGTCTTAATGAAAAAGAACATTTCTTAACGTACTTCAAGTATATTGCAAGCGCGAATGTGGACATTTAGTCTTGGAAGCATGGGTATTCCTGGAAGAATAAGGGTTTTTATCTTAGTTATGTTATACTGCTTGATATCATCCAGCATGTAAGCTAATTTTTTCACAATCAGTGTATATTTCTCTTATAGTATGATCTGCAGCATTGAAATGCTCTTAAACCAATTTAAATGTTAGAAGAGTATTTTTTTCACATATAAAACCATACTTGTTCTATCAGGACATATCAGTGAGTCATGGTTGGATGATGCCAAAGCATCTGTTTTGCTAGAGGTAGCTCTGTTGAAGATAAACAAGAAGAAGACAGGCCATCCAGAAAATTAAGGGATTATTTTATTTTCTTTTTTCCCCCTTTTTTTTCCTTTTCTTTATCTCAAAGACTAAAAGTAACTTTCAGTATCTGAGGTGGGAAAAAATACAACAGAAATAGACAAAGTCCCAGGTTGAAAATGCTACACGTGCAGTATTATCCATTTTATGCCAGTGTGCATACTGTATGCTAGTAGAAAATCAATGTAATTGATGGCCTATAGAAATCTTTCATACATTTGCAGATATCAAATCAAGAGAGATCCTAGAAATACACTTAATTTCTGTTACTTTGACTTACGGATATTTTGCCTATAATTAATAATATTAGCTTGGTTGTAACCTTCCAAAATTAGAAAAAATAAAATAAAATAATGTTATATATGGACCCATTCCAAGAAGCAAAAGATCTCTTCAGAAGCAGAATTTCTTTTAATGACCCAATAACTCTAAGGATGGGAAAATGCCTCAGAAGTGTGTAATTCAGAAGCTCAAATATAACTGTGCTTATGACATTTTTCAGTATCAGATTTATAATTTGTGGGAACTTTTGAGAGAGCAGTTCCCAAAGATTGTATGTGTCATGGTGGACCTAATGGATCAAAAATAGACTCATACATGTGCTGGCTTGCCCAGACATGTTTTTCTGCTCTCTTTCCCTTTGTTTTGGGGAGAGGCAACTGGGAAAGGGGATAAAAGACCTGGAGCCATGGAGTCTGAGGACTCTGGCTTACCCAAACTTGTTTGCCCCTATTTGCATCCTGTGGTAAACAAGGTACATGAACTTGGCTTGTGCCAACCTTGTGCTAAGCCTATGCTCCTCCCTAATATGCATATCACAAGCCTGTGGCTTCACTCAATTACGGTAAAGCTTGGCTGTACTGCCATGCTGATTGGATAATCTGTGTCCGATGGCCCATTAATCCCAGGCATTGATACAAAACAGATGAGCAGGTAACACAACGTGCCTCTGCCATTATTCTGTGTTCTGCCATTGTAATTGCTCTGTCACTGTATCTATGCTTGCTGCTGTCATTATGGTTCTCTGCCATTGGCAGTGATAATGCTTTATTATATATAGCAATATAAGCTATACTTCAGCCTGGAAACTTCCTGCTTCGCGTTTGCCAGGAAACAGCTTTAATTACCTTCATGTGATAGGCTTGCATAGCCAATGGCCAGCATGACACCATACTGAGACTGTACATTGCAAGACATCCTGCCTGCCGCTCTGCAAGTTTCCGGCTGTTGGAAGTCAAGAGGAATCTGGTCAACAATCATCTACCCCATTTCCCCAGTGTCTTGTGGAGCCTGAGGTGGACCAGAAGTCTCTGGCCAGCAAGGCAAATCAACAGAATTTTCTGCAAGCATTTGGGTACTATCTTGGTTTGTTGCTAGCCTCATAAGCAGAGGAATAATATTTGTGAGTAAATACCTTATGCCTTTGTCATTTACCTAGTCTTTCTGCCCTAAGCAGAAAGAGTCCTGAGTCCATGTAGTGGGCAAGCAGAATAACTTAACCGCAAGTAGGATATTAACCACAAGAATTTCCTCTTCCAGTTCAGTTAAGTTCAGTTACTATTTATAGATCCCTAGTTATTATTTCTAGATCTAGATATCTTTTATGTAAAGCGATTCATGACCATTGCAATAGAACCTGATTATTATTAAAATTAGTGGTCAGGGGTGGCAAGAGTTTTGAATATTAAAATTAATCAACAATACTGATTTTGAAAAAATAATCTCACATCAATTAATTACACCTCTCCATTACAGTATGTTTTTACAGCCACATATAAACAGACAGTTATATTTCAACATGAAGAGGTGCAAAAGATCAGTATATTCTGCATTTATGATATCTTTCAGTTGGTAAAAAGATATCCACAAGATGAAAAGAATCAGAAATCAATCTTATTCCTTTCCTTTTTCTCTCAGGCACTATGGACCAGACTTGCATGAGCATTGTATTGAGGGACTTTGTCAGACTGATCCTTGCTGATTGGTTTGTCTTGTGAGCTGAGATTCCTACTGGTTACTAAAATTTAATATTTTTTCAATGTAAAATTTGTCTATTTCTAAGTACAGGCATATGTGCAAAACCTCATGACTCTGAAGATTGTTATTTCGGGTTTTGGTTAATTTCTGAATTATTCAAACCCTTTCCTGGCAAAGAATGATGAAAATGTGCCTTTCTGAGATTTACTGAAGATGTTAATGAAGAAATCATTACTCTGGCCACAAAACTTTTCCTCCTTTTTCTACTATGTAGGTGGTTAGTCTTTCTTCACAACATCAAATTCCAGCTATGGACAAAGCACTTTTCCTTCCTCAATTGTCAAATCTGTAGTGGAAACATCTGCCTGCCCTTGTTATAACATTAACAGAATGATAGCAACTTCAGAGAGGACTTGTTAATCTGTAGAAGTAATCAATCTTTCCCTTCTATAAAAATGTGATCCCTGTTATAAAGTAATGAACCTCACATAGATATGTGAGGTCCTTTCATTTCATGTGCCTTTAGCTTGAGAGTGATTGATTTAGTACATCTTGTTATCAATTTTCTGAAGTTCTGAAACCTCTTAAATCAACTCAAGATGCTGAAGAAACCCCAACAACCTGAGATTTTTCAAATTGCTCTCAAACCCACAACTACTCTATGTCACTGCTTGACCATTGAAGTAGTGACTAGAACATTGTCCCTGCAGTGCACATGAATGGGATTTTAAACTCAAAGTGAGTTTCCACAGTTATAAATCATACTCAGATGTGGGATGGCTGCAGAGCCATGAATGCTATGAACGATCCACCTGCTGAAAGAGTCCCCTCAGTGGGCCTCTCTGAGCATGAGAAAAGCAGGCCTTGGTTGCACTGTGTCTACAGCACCAGCTGATAAGAGAGAGCTGGCTGATGAAGAAAAGAAAAACGTCTTGGGCACACCAGAAGAGAAGGGCACATGAACAGATAAGAATTACCAATGAGAAATAGAATAGTGTAAACTGGGAGAGAGTTGTGCTATAACTTGTGCTAGTTCTATAATAAAATGGAACAATACTTCAATCACATTGATGCAGCAGTACTGATTCCATGTTCCTTTGTGATACTCAGAGGCATCGAATCATAGAATCAGTCAGAGTTGGAAGGGATCACAAGGATCATCTAGTTCCAACCCCGCTGCCATGAGCAGGGACACCCTACCCTAGATCAGGCTGGACAGAGCCTCATCCAGCCTGGCTTCAAATGCCTCCAGGGATGTGGCCCCAACCACCCACCCTGGGCAACCTGTTCCAGGCTCTCACATTTCAACTAAACACTGCAAGGCACTATCTGAATGCCACACAGTGGTAAATGTTGGAGTAGAGTTCAGGAGAATGTTAAGCAGAAATTTCTTTGTGGTCACAACCCTACAAGCTAAAAGACTTGCTGGTCCAGGAGTAGAACACAGCAATGATCTGAAAGGGGTTTTTGCACAGGAAAATCCTCACAAGTACTAAATTAAAAAAGGTAACGATGAGTCAAAAGGACTATTACAAAACCTTCCACCTCTTTCAAAGACACAACCAGTATTCCCACACACATTTTCCTTAATAACTCATCTTAAAACCCTTCCTCTTGGTCCATCTTTTGTGTACTACGAATGAAAGCATTTTCATTTATATATCAGGTCTTTTAGAACTTGAAGAGTGTCTCGGATTTAAAGGAAAAATATGTTTTGAAGAAAGCTTCCACGATGTAATTAGCTACATTAACTAGGAGTACTGAGTGCATACCGCAAATGTTAATGTTATGTTTGATTATATAAAATTGATTTTTCTAAAACTGTTAATGGGCTTATGTGTACTTCTTTGGCTGCGAGATATATGAGTAATTATTCATTAATATAATAATACACAAAGATGGGAGAATTAGTTAACAAACTCCAGAACTTAGCATTTTTCTTTATGCACATGAAAAGAAGGCACTATTAATGTCTTAAAACTTTTATAAATGTCACATGGTATTTTACCATTCTACATTTGAAATCACTAGCAAGGCACAAGTTTTTTTTCTGCACAAAATTTTCACTTGCACTTTGTGAGGGTCTTTTGGAAGGAGTGAATTATTTCAGTTTTACACTTAGCCAACTTAAAAACACTAAGCTGGAACAAGTAGTAATGATATCTATACAAGTGTGAAGGGATGAAGATAAAAATATTTCAAAAGTTTCAAGATTGAGAATAGTAGATTTTGAAGTCAAATCTATACTCCATACCTGCCTAAGAGCAATAAAATGTAAACAGCTTTCATCTGTTTTAAATTCCTTCCACCTCACTTGGGCTTTGTGGGAGGCTAGAGTTGATTGCTATTACTGAATATCTATAATACTTTCTTGAATCTGTGCCTGATCTTCACCATCACAGAACTGCACTTATTTCTTCAATTAATTAAGCTCTTCTGTAATAGACAGAAGACCTAAGGTCTATTTAAGGGGCTGCAGGGCATATTTTCTACATTTATCAGTAACGAGGCAACATTATTTAATTTATTTTTTCCCTCTCTGATGTAAGCTGAATAGCTTCTGGAAAGGATAATAGGGTAAAAACTAGTTAAGTACATTCAAGGAAGCTAGAAGAGAGGTAAATGGACTTTATTGAGTTCAGTGGAGTGATGACTGTTACTTTACTAGGTATCTGCTCTCCCTCTGTCTGCTCTCTGAAGATTGTATGCAGCCCCATTACCATTTTCATCCTAAACTGTGGAATATGTCACCTGAAAAAGGTCATTCACAGTAACACAAAAATAACATTTTCATGCCTCTGATAAATAACCACATTTCTGTGTAAACAAATCCAATAAAATAAAATAAAATTCCTGAAGCTTTACATTTTATATACTTTAAAGCAGCATTCTGTGAATCAAAAAGTATGTTTTCATGTGAATTCTTTGAGAGAGAAATAAGGAAATATAGCTGGTGTAATTTACAGTTAAGAAAAAGAAATGGATTAAATGTAAGGTCTATTTAATTTTCTATTGTAAAATGGTGCTGGTCTGTAACAGCATAAGATTATTAATTCAAGCTCTATAAATTACCATACTTTAAATCAAAGAAAACCAAAAAAGTACCTGTGAGTTTGTTAGTAATGCATAATGAAAATTTGAATTGTGTTTTGAGTTTGAAGTAAATATGTTGACCCAGATCAGTGCCACCTATGTGTTTGATGCCAAACTGAATTTTGATTTATTCTTTCTACTAATGTTTACCATACTTTTGAATGCTAAATTCTACTAAAAAAGAATGAAACCAGCTATGCCTTCTTTCATCTTATCTATATTCTATAAAACAAGCTCCATAGCTTTACCTGGTAGGATGTCTTCTTTTCTTTTGTTCTTGTTGAGCAAGGCATCTGCTATGAGAACTGGAATTCAGATACCACCACTGTCTGAATTGATATTCAGATGAATTATCTGCATAAACTGACTGGAAAGGTAGCTGTTAGGCACTGTAGGAGCAGCATGTTCTTGAACAGCGAAAGTATATGAATGGAATGGTACAGCAGCACATAAACCACATGACAACACCTGCATAATTGTCTTACTTTTTTTAATCTACATTGCAGTGCAATTGTGGAACAGAGTTGAATCTTGAGGATAAGCCAGGAAGTGGCTGCCTGAAGAGATTATGCAGTCTCAGTCCTTGGGAGATTTTCAAGACCCAACATGAAAAAATCCTACTCAATTTGATCTGATCTCAGAGCTGACCCTGCTTTGAGCAAAATGTTGAACTACAGACCTCCTGACATTCCTTTCAGCATGAGTTATTTAAGATGCTTAGTTTTCTTTGTAACACTAATAGATAGGACTTTCATGTGGTCAAAATGGCCCATTTGTTACAGTTTTTCACAGACTACTTATGCTGGTTTAAGGCTAATTGGAATATTTTACTGAGAGAAATGAAATCCCTAGCTGTGAGAAGAAAGAAAGTAATAGTGACCTATATCACTCATTCTTCTGATGAGAAATGCAACTAGTCAAAATATAGATAAAACACTCCCTTCTCACACACTTCCCACTTAGTTCTTATTTGCTGCTTCTCCTATCTGGCAGTCCATGTGGTTGCATCTGCCTTAATTCTTTAAGAATATCTAATCTTTTTCATCTAACCTCCTTGCCTTTTTGACATCTCACCTCAGATCTCCCCAGATTTATCATATAAGATATACAGGAGATTGATCTGGTTGCTTCTGAAGGGAGGGAAAGAGAGAGAAATGGGGAGAAGGTTTGGGTTGGGAGCCTCCTTGCATTCTGACTGTTTCAGGAGGGATTTTCTGTTTCTGTATTACTTTTAACTCATAAATAACTGTAAATACTTGTGTATATTGTATATATATATTCTTGTAAATTGTGATAAGATGCAAATATAAAGCACTCTTCTACCTTTTTTCCACCCCCACTGTTATCCCAGAACCTGCCTTACATGCAAGGTGGATTGGAAGGATCAGCAGAGGTAGAAGCAGAATGATTAGTTGGGTTACACAGATCCAAATAGAAACCAGGAGGAAACACAGACACAAATTCTGACAGACAGACTCCCTTACACGTGTTTGTGTCCTTGCTTTTATACATCTCAGCAAACCTATGAGTGAAGTAGACATCAGGACTCTTTTCTTTTCACAGCCTGTAATTTAATTTTTCTTATTAGAATATTCCAATTAACCTCAAACCAGCACACTATTATGATTTATTTTAGTAGTAAGCCTTACTTTATGTAGAAAATCTAAGAATATATTCACACAGACAACATACCAAGCAAGAAGCACAATTGCAGAGCACAGTAACTGTCTTAGTCTTCACTGCTGTTTTCGGATAAGTATTGCGGCCTACCCTGGAGTCTGTGAAGAAAACATTTCTAATGAGATGAAGTTGTGTTCTGAATGAGAAAGAGGAGATTAAAAGCTGGAGAGCTGAAAAGTTCTAAAGTTTAGAGCACAAAGAGAATGACCTTAATTTTTATTTTTTTTTAGTTTCAGAAGACTTTGAGGCATTTTCAATTTATTTCTACCCAAGGGTAACAAAAAATATGCCTATCATGATAAGGACTGAATTAGAGTACACTTGTATAAATTGACAAGAGTTTCAGACTGGAAATGCTGTGAGTCAGTAGAACATGGTCCTACAATTATACAGTCTCATGCCCAGACCATCCTAAGTAGATAATTCTCACAGCTGCTTGGATTCTGGAAAGAAGTCTCACATTTGCTAACTGAACTGAAAGGCTTCCTGAAGTTAAAAAAGCAGGAGCTGTGGTGTTTCAAACTACATATGATTGTTCTATCACTGATAGCATCTCTTAAATCCTTCATCCATTTCCTATATCCGCTCATCAATGACAAATATTCTGCAGCAGGTTATCTTCCATCATTTGTTCCCTAAAGGCTCTTGTCAGAATTTTATTTTATTTGAAGGGACAGCTTATTTGCTTTTACAGAAGTAAGTCAAAGCTTAGCGAGTTAGCATGAGTCTGAGTAATGACCCTCTCCATTCACTATAATTTCTTTGAGTATTAAAAAAAAAAAAACAAAAAACCCAAAACAAAACAACTACATGGGTTTCAAAGCAATACAAGAACAGGATAGTTCAATCTAACTTGAAAGTTGTAACCAATGGAGTCCCCCAGGGAATCAGTTCTGGGTCCAGTCCTGTTCGACATCTTTGTCAATGATATTGATGAGGGGACAGTGTCTGCTCAGCAAGTTTTGTTGATGACACCACTCTGATCTGGGAGGCTTGGCTGATACAGCTGAAACCTATGCAGCCATCCAACGAGACTTGGACAGACTGGAGAGCTGGGCACAGAGGAACAAGATGAAGTTCAAAGAGGACAAGTGCAGAGTCCTGCACCTGGGGAGGAATAATAAACTGCAGCAGTACAGGCTGGGAGGTGATCTGCTGGAGAGCAGTCCTGTGGAGAGGGACCTGGGAATCCTGGTTGATAACAAATTAACCATGGGACAGCAGTGTGCCCTCTTGGCCAAGAAGGCCAATGGGATCCTGGTGTGTGTTAAGAAGAGTGTGTCCAGCAGATCAAGGGAGGTTCTCCTCCCCCTCTACTCTGCCCTGGTGAGACCCCATCTTGAATACTGTGTTCAGTTTCAGGGTCCCCAGTTTAAGAGGGATAGGGATCTGCTGGAGAAGGTCCAGCGGAGGGCTACAAGGATGATTAGGAGACTGGAGCACTGGAGAGGCTGAGACCTGGGTCTTTTTAGTCTGGAAGAGAAGGCTTAGAGGGGATTTGATAAATGTCTATAAATATCTGAGGGCTGGTCAGGAGTGGGAGAACAGGCTCTTCTCACTTGGTCCCTGTGATAGGACAAGGAGCAATGGATGTAAACTGCAGCAAAAGAGGTTCCACCTCAATATAAAGGGGGAACTTCTTTACTGTAAGGGGCATAGAGCACTGAAAAAGGCTCCCCAGAGAGGTTGTGTAGTCTCCTTTTCTGGAGACTTTCAAGGCCTCTCTGGATGTGTTCCAGAGATCTGTTGCATCTGAATTTATTGTTCAAGCAGTCACTTCTCATATTTACAGACCTATTTATGCATCTTTTAATTTGTATTATTTTATTTGACAAATAAGGTAATGTAATTTTCTTTTCCCAGTCTCAGTCTATTTTGTGTTTTTATTCTTCCTCCTCTCCCTTCTCCCTGTGACTTCTTCACAGTTGCCAAAATTCCTTTTCTTCAGGAAGCAGAAGATGAATGCTTGATCTATTTCTGTGTTTCAGAACCTGGGTTGTTGTTTTGCATTTTCTTCACAATAGTGGAGAAGTGATTGGTGCTGATATAGGAAAAGGGATAGAAAACAGAATGTAGGAACCTAGCTAAATCATTAACTTTATGAGTACTTATATAAATCATCATCAATCAGATAAACAAAAAAAGAGGTGGATTAAGCTTGAAAGGGTCTTGAAACACTCTCATGAAGAATAATACTGTATTTAAAGATGAGAACATCAGATACTCTGGCCAAGTGACCCACAACTGATGCCAGGTGGACAAAAGGTAGAGATGTCAGAATGGGAAAGATGTCAGGCCTTCATCAGAAAGACCCCAAGAGACAATCACCAGGTGGCACTGAGCATGTGTGAAGAGGTGAGATCTTATGGAAATGAGTTCCAGGAACTGACTGTAATAACTCCACCTATTCCCAGAACTAAATGTACTAATCTTACCAATGTACTGATTATGCATGATCTTCTAGAATGAGTATTGTACCTGAACAAGGTGAAGGTGTGCTAGGGCTTTAAAGGGGCCCTTGTCACCTACCACTGATTAAAACATGCCTTACGTGATAACTCTCTGTGTGTTGTGATGTCTCATTTTCTCTAAGTCAGTGCCTACTGCAGGAGAGTATTGCAGGTCTCCTTGCTCTTGTGGTTGTCTTAATGGCTCATTTGGTACTAATGACTAGTAGCCACCCACCTTAAACTACAATTAGATACTCCTGGAAAACACACATTGAATATTTTTTACTAGTGGGGATTTCTTTATTCCTTTTGAAAAATTTATAAGACTGTATAAGAAAATGAACAACTGTGTAGGGCAAAATGAGGGTAGACACAAAACTACTCACAGATCTGTGTTGTCATTGTACACAAATGTTCTCCCATGACACTGGTGACAATCTTTTTATTTTCTTATGAAACAAATCTTAATTATGAGATGAAGCCAGAAGACCTACTGACAGAGTTCTTACTCATTGTCTTGAGTACATGTCAGAAGGAAATATGTTGAGGCCAGAGATTCAAGTAGAGATACAGAATAAGTAAAAGACCCCAACTGCATGCCTGGGTTTCCCGATACGTCAGAGAAGCTCATGATCTCATAACACAGATCTTTAAGTAAACCAGCTGCTAAGACACTTTTATTATGTCCTCCTCCACATCTACTATCCATATGGATAGAATTACAGTATCAGATGAACAAGACAAAATCCTGCTGAAAGTCTGACCACTGAATGCAACATTTTATCAAAAAAAGGGACTACTTGCCTTCTGATTTTTCTTTCTCTCACTTATTCCAATGCACATAAGTAAACCCTATGTTGCAAAACCAGAATTGCTTGTCTGAAGAAATACCATAATCGGTCGGCACTGAAGACACAGCTTTGGTATTTCCTTTGAAAAGTGAAGGGACTTTTGTTGTTTGACATTGAAAGGGCTCATTTCTTCAGCTGTGTTGTCAGTAGATTAGACATAAGGAGTAAATAATGAAGGAAAACTGGAAATGTTAGTTAGTTTAACTTTTGAGCCATCTTGGCAAGACTTGAGATTGCCCTTTTCATTTCAAACTAAATGTTACTGCATAACACTGCAGAAAGTAACTCCACAAGCTCTGAGACAACAGAAGCCCAGCTTGCCAAGGTTTTGTGCCCTAAGGCACACAGCAATATCTGATGTCTAATAAGGGAGAGGTAAAGCCAAAAGAGACACTAAAAGTATCTATTTACCTATTTTTGGAACAGTCCATTGCATTGGGTTGAAATAGTTCACTGGCTTTGTGGATGACAAATTCAAAACAAACCATTAAATGGAAATATAAGGATTAAGTACAAGTAGACTCACATAAAGACACTTTCTCTCAGAAATGAGTCTGAAAAAAAAAATAGGCAAGTTGTATCTTTTGCCTTGTGTTATTAGTGAAAAGCAGACAAAAAAAAAAAAAATAGAGTAAGAAGTGGTACTGACAGCTCATGAACTTGAATCTAAATTCCCCTAATTGATTCCCAACAGCCATGTTAAAATATCTTCTGTCTACCTTTTAATCTGTCTGTCCCTCTGTTGCTAGGTCATCTATCTATCTATCTATCTATTTCTGGAAACAGTGTCTAAAGGTCCAGGTAAAACTCTACTATTTTATTAACTTTAATACTGAAATAAGTGAACTTTTATTTAATTTACCTTCCTGTCAGAAAAACTACTGACTTTCACTCATCAACTACAATAGATTTGCCTAGTTTGCTTTGTCTGAACAACTAGTTTGATTTAATTTTGACAGCTTCCCCAACATTTGACTTCATCTAGTTCATTGTAATGTTTACCCCTTTGAATTCAGCCTAAACAGAAACTCATTACCAAGAGCCCTGGAACCGGTTTTGGAGCCAATGATAAGCGTAAGGTATAGTTGCTATAGTTGTCCTAAATAACCCTTTAAAATCCTTTTCTGCTTAATCAAGCAATTTGAAGATAGTAGGAATATGCCACAATGTACCACAGCTTGAGCTGAGAGTAGGTTTTGCTTTCAGTCTATATGCAATCAGTTTGAGTCAGTTTGACTCTTAGAAGAGTATAGGATTGAAAGAAGTTTTTGTATAGTGAACTAATAGTGTGAAAGGTATTATCAACACTTGAAACTAAACCCAGATTTTATAGTCATACACAAGATGAAGTTACAAAATAAGGAACAATACAACCAAAGTAAATCAACCATGTTCTTATTTAAGCTAATGGACATTTTGTCATTTGGATTGATAGGAGTGGGATCTGTCCCAAATTCTTCACTACTCCCACTAGGAAAAGGAAACTGAAATTTGTGTTGCTATTATTCCCACTCCTAATCTCATTTCCTCATTTTCCTCTCTCTCTCCCTCAAACCTAAAACTCCAAGGACTTTCCGAACAAAGCAGTAAGTATGACTGGAGGCACATGGAGCATATTTTGCTGGCTATATGCAATATCAATGTACTTCTTTTATAGTATGCAAACCGTTATTTTGCTTTAGTCTAGATGTTATCTGATATAGGTCCAGATATTTTACAAGGCAACGATATCATCCTCTGACTGACTGCTTGAGTATATAATTTTCACCTCACTCATAAAAATTGAGAAGATACTTCAATACCACTCAAAGCACTGGGGGGCAGTGTGTTCTAGAGAAGTGTGCTCTTGACATATGCCCTGACATCCACCCGGGGTATTGCTTCCAGAAGGGACCCCTATCTTTATCTGGCAGCTCTGCTGCATCTTCTTGAAGGGCTGACAGTATATGCATGTGCTATATCTCTTCTGAGGGGGATCCTTTAGGAGCTGGGTGATAAGGTGCTGTAAAATAAATTAAAATGTAATGTTAGCAAAGTCTGACAGTCTAAAATGTTTGACTTGCTATGGCCAGGTTATGAATAGGTGAATATGTGTCTCTCTGTGGGACCTGACAAGCCCTGAGAATGAGAAGTCTCTGTTCTGCCTGTGTGTATGACTGTTTCTGGTAAGAAAAGCAAATCTTGTATATTATTTCTGAAGTATACTTCTTCATGATAGTAGAGTATGAAAAATGCTTCAAGTCAGCACTGACTATTGTGTTTTCTACTTTTGTTTGTTTATTTGAATTTTTTTTCTTATCATGCATAAAAACAAGCAAGAAAGTTAATAAACTATACACCATTAGCTAACCTGAGAAGCAAACAAAGGAGCTGCAAATAGTACACAAACACAGCATTTCCTAGAGATGCATATGTAAATTACTGGGTTTTATTATTAACATCAGAGGGTGCTACTTTTCTTATTGGCCTTTCACTTAGAAAATCGTGCCCTGTAGCACATCACTGGAACTTCTAAATGACACAGAGAAATTGTGTAAACCTAATAGTTTTTCAAACAATCAAAATGTCAGAAGCTAATGTTTTAGTTAGGTCAGGTAAGTAGTCACTCATAAACAGAGCATGATCTTTGCAAATTACTTTTGTCTGAAAAGAATACTCTGAAGGGGCTGCGGTTTTATAGATCTAATTAAAAATTCCTGTAATAATTTTATAATTGAAGAGCAGGGGAGGTGCTTTAACCACGGGATGAAGTCTGAGCTCTAGAAATTATATTGAAAGGTAACTCAAACATCCTAAGAAGCATTCTGATTTTGGATCCTTCTACATGATGTAGTGTAATATAAAATATATGAACTAGCTTGAATACAAATGGCAGTAGCTCTTTCATAAGGTGCATTGCTTCTGGTCTTCAGCAAGAGTCAAATCTTCAGGTAGTCACTTTACCTTCTGCAAGGTTTCCAAAATAACTCCTAAAGCAAGAGTTACGAAGCTGTGCACCAGACACAGCCAGAAAAGGGAAGAAAGTGTTATGAGAAAAACTGTACTCAAATAGAACACTCACGCCTTAGCTCCATAAGGCTATCCTGAAGTATGTAAGGCTGTCCTAAGTAAACAATCAATGGAATGAAAGTTTGCATCCTGCCTTTTATTTTTCTTTCTTTTTATTTGTTCTTATTGAAAGCTTCTGTGCTAAATGAAAACAGATTACAATAACACCAAGAAATCTAACAAAATCACTATATCACTATGAATCTACTATTATGCTTGTGGTAATTCTTTAAACATGTTTAGTCTTGACTCATATAAGATAGACATTTCAAGGATGACTTGATTGTGCAGGCAGGGCATACTCCAGCTTTAGATCTGTTTTACATATATAATTTTAATTCCATTTTGCCACTTTTTTATATAACTGCATATAAAGATAGAATACGTGGTCATATGCATATGTGCCAGAAACTATTCTTCCCTTGCAAATGCACACAGGATTAAACAAGGATAAGTAGACCGTCATCCTCTTTCCTCTGTGAAGGATAACCTCTGAGATCAGAAGCAGTGATGAAGACCGAAACTGACAGAAATGTAGCCTATATTTTGTAAGGTGCTGAGAAAGGTTACAAAGAGGCTGGATGCAGTGGAGGTAGAGAGATGTCCAACAGGAGTAAGTTGGAGGAGTTTTATCATCATAAATTTTTTTTGGCTGACCTTGTATTTCTAAACAATACCTACAAAATGCCCACATGAGAAGAGAGCTTCAGCAAACTCTAATGTGTCCACTCTGTCTCTTTCAGGCTAATTACCACGTGTAGAGATTAAGCTCTGAAGGATTAAATGTTCAGCTTGGAGAGAGCAAGAAAAAGTACAATGAGAAAACCCAAATTGCCCTCACTGGAAAATGCATTTACTTCTACTCACTGTGGGTTAGTGAGCTTATTTCTTTTTCAACCCACCTGAAATGTACAAGTAAAACTTGTAATCACAAAGCTTCTTCAGTTTCACTAAGAAATGCAAGAGATCGTGTAAAATTTGCATATCACTTGACCAACTTCACTTGAAGTTTCAGGCATCCTTAGAAAGCCTTTCAGATACTTTGAGAATGTTCTGCTTACTGCCTCTTAATTGCGTCTCCCAGGGAGCAGCCCAAGCCAGCGATTCAGCCAATGTGACTACTATTTAGAGAGTCCCATTAAAACATTACCTTGAGCCACTTCGAATTTCTAGCTTGAAATTTCCTTTTCAAAAGCCACTTGCTTATTTTCCATCACAACAACTAAGTGGATGTTAAATAGACAAAGTCAATGATAACAGAGTGACAAACATTTACATTCATTGAAAATGCCAATTTCAAGTGATATTAGTATTGTACTTTTTTTTTTTTTTCCAAAGAAAATTGGTCACAAATAACATTTAGAATGTATATATTCACATGGAGCAGGATATTGAAGTTTAAATGAATGGCATAATTAATTTAAAAATATTTGTTATACCGTCAGATATTATCAACTTCATTGGAAGTCTAAATAGGTTTTCTAGAAGGTCATATAATATATATGGTGTTAAGTCCAGCTGAGAGAAGAATCTGAAACTTTGCTTTGGATCCACAGAGATTCATGTATTGGCATGAATATTTCTGCTTGTCAGTTAAATTTTAAGTATGGTTGCTGACAAGGGCAACTGAATTCCAGCAGAATTCAGTAAACAGACATACTACTAGACACATTGTCATAAAGACAAATGAGGAGGAAAAGAATGTACAGGATACTCTGATAGGATGCCACTGAGTATACAATTTTGTTAGCTAGATTCTACTGTTAGGAAAACAAGTTAAACACACACACAAAAAAAGTCATTGGAAAGGAATTTGATTACTAGCGTACTTCAAACACCCAGGTATAGAGGGAATTTTAAAAAGAAGTATTTGTAACTTGGTAAGGAATGGTGTATCTTGACCACTAAATTTTTAAAATGTTCAGGATTAATATACTCCTTATAATCTAATTTGCTCTTTATTTTGCTTCTTTTTCTTCTTCCTCTTTCTGGTCTTCCTTCCTAAATTCTCTACTCTCAAAAGAGGGCAGAACATCTCCATAAACATGCAGAGAAATGTTGCAAAATTAAATTACTATCTTAGCAGCCAGAGCAGACATATTTCTACTTAAATATATTAGCTGTGGTTCAGAATCAAATTTTACAGTAGAGGCACATGACCTGATTAAGACACCAATCATCATAGACATGCACATTGGAGAAAACATCAGAACATCTCCTCATTACTTCTTTCCTTCAAGTCTGAATATAAAGCAGAGTATATTCTCTATAGATTTGTCCATTTATTTTTTGAGCAATTGCACCATCTAACAGGCATTACTGAGTTTGGCACTACTCATGGAGGACTGCAAAACCTCTTTTACAATGGAGACATCCCCATACTGATGAGTGCATTGGCTGGGAAATTGCTCTGAAGAGCTCATCAAGGTTATTGAGGCATTCACAGACATACAAAAAAAGACTAGCTTCATACAGTCCTTTTGTGAACAATGCTGCAATGAAATTCTAGGTTTCACAATGGTGAAATATCAGGAATTAACTCACATACTGCTCTGATATTTCTCTTTCCTTGTGGAAATACAAAATTACAAGCAAAATCCTTACATCTTTTTTTTAGGTGCTCCAGAAGTTTGTGAAAGTGGAGAATTGTACCTTAGACAAAAATGATCTTTTTTGATGAAGTATATTTTCCTGAAAACCTGACTTTTCTTCATGGCATATCCATAGTAATTTTGTTTGGAAAAAAAAAACAAACAACCCAACAAAATGTTTACAATCAATTTTAAAAATCATGTGAATTTAAATGGAAATAAATAATTTTGATTGACTCTATACCAATTTACATGAGGTTGGGAATTCATTTTCTGGTTGTCTTTACCATGCAGTGCATTATGATTACTGTTTTAAGTACACGATTACCTTACTGTGCTATATTCTTCTACCTTTATTGTTTTGTTCTGGTTTTGGTTCTTGTAATGACCTCAAAATGCCATTTGTATGCTTTAAAGTAACATGATGTGTTGTAATGGTTTAGTGCAAGGGCTAACCTGCCTGCTCCCCCAACACAAAATTGAGGGCAAGAGTAACACACAAAACTCAGGGTTGAGATAAAGATATAAGAGTTTAATATAATATGAGATATCATAAGCTAAATACACAATTACCTTATCTTGTAATCTAATTAATAATCTGTAATACAATGCATATCTAATAATCTAACAATACAATGCATAGTTACCTTATCTTAGCCTATTGGTAGAAGCGCAGTGAAATACAGGAAAAACCCAGCATAAAACAGAAAGCCGAACCCAGCAGCCACCCAACACCTGGACGCCTCACTGACACCCCTGCAGAAAAAAACCCACCAAAACACACCCACCCAAGCAACCAGAACCCAGAAGCAGCAACTGGAACAGTTGCAATCTCCCATGTTGCAATCTGAACATCAAGCCCCATAATACTTTGCACTTTCATTTTGAAGCTGGTATGACTGCAGCATGGTATGAGTAACAGCAGCAGATTCAACTCAATCTATGACATGCATATTTACAGTAGTGCGAACAAAGGCATTACTTGGAAAGCCATGGAGAAGTCATTGTTTGCAGAAGACTTCCTTTTTTTATGGCAAAAACAACTCCGTGTGTGCTTCAATAGCAAAGGAAGGCTCAGCTACATATGCTGTGCACGTGATGCATTCTGGGCTTTGGTAATTTACTGAACTTTAAGGAGAGCAATCATAGTGGCAAAGTAGCAATTCATAAGCAATTGCTGTTTAGGCAAAAGGCATAACATTTCTGATTAGGCAATTTAAGCATTGTTTAAACTGAAATTGCAATTAGGTAACCTTCATTTACTTAATATATCATCATTAATTTTAATCAGGCATATTTGTTATTTTTGACATTAGAAAAAAAGCTAATTAAATTCTAATTCGGAATTCAAATCTAAATCTTGATGATGACAGTGTTGCTTTAGTGAAAGTATCTGTTTCTATCTGCAAAACAGTATTCAGATACATAGGTTAATAATGTAACATTTTGTAATTGTGTCTTAAACTTCAAAATAGGTTGCTAGCCTGTTTATTTTCAATAGAATAATAAAGAGTTTGCATTAAATTTGATTGCTAATTTGCAATAATTAATTTTATAGTATTTTAAGTGGCTTCCACATATTTACTTTACTGACACTGAAAATGATTTATGTAAGTTTCCTGAATAATTTTCCTATACTTGCTCTTACTGACCAGAATTTCTTTTCTCTCTTTTGGAGTAGTCTCAAAAAAAATCGATCAATTATGTTGTATTCTACAATTTCAGATGTAACTGCACTGAAAATATGGAAATTTATGTTCTAGCCATATGAAGCGGATGACATTTTGAATATTATTTTAAGAATACTTAGTCCTTGATCACTGAAACGTAAAAGGGACGATGTCTGTAATTAATTCCATATCTAATACTCAAGTGTTTGACTAATCCATATTTTAATACACATTAAGTATAACCTTAGACTTATGTCATGGGGAAAAAATGTTTTTATATCTGCACTGAGGGAAATTTATGTTTTAATAAATCATGCAGTTAACCTACCAATGGGAGGTGGGAGGCAGGAGAAGTTGATTTTAAAGGGTTAGACCAAAATAATTCAATTTGTACTCAGTTGAATAGTTAAAGTCAACCTTAGGCTTCTGCTTGAAATTTTTCATTAGAGTGCTTTGTAACTAGTGGTCTTGCTCTGGGACATTGTTAACTGCACCTCTTGTCAGGTTCTAAGCTTAATGATTTGAAACTGCCTTTTTTCAGCACAGTAGGAAAGACATGCAAATCTTTGTTAGAGTTAATAGTTTAGATAATTGCAGTACTTTTCAGACTTGTCCTTTAATTTGACAGGCAATTTAGAGGACTAAGAATATGTCACTTGTGAATCCATCAAGAAACCACTTCTTTCTCAGTGCTTCACCACTCTCTGCTCTGCAAATGCAGCTGCAAAAAAAAAAAAATAGAAACATCTTTGCAATATCAGATTTACTGGGTAGATATAGCAGTTCTTTTGCTCAGTGGCCATTTGCTTCTTTGTAGAAGACTCTCAGAGACAGAACACTGTTAACGATGATAAATATTTCACTTATATGGACTTTTGGCTCCATGAGTAAAATTAATTATTCCAAGCCTAGTACATTCAAATGTAGAAGATTTAAGAGATAATTCAATACCAGCAAAATGTAAGATATTAAAGATATCATTAAAGATATTTAAGATCTGTATTTTCACAGTTTTACTTTGAAAAGAATAACAGATTTTTAAAACTGCTAAAAAGAAGAAAACTCATTTACTATAGATTGTTAGCTATACACTCAATTACAATTTAAGAATCACAACTGTAGCTTAGCTGCATCTTATGAAACTTAATCTCAACCACTGATTTCTAACTGGATCCTGATAGACTGTTAAATTCTCATTTCCTGCTTATTAGAAAATGTGTTTATTGTATCTTCCTATAACAAAAATATGGGGATAGACTGTAGACATATCAATAGGTAATATAATATTGAATAGCATCTTAAAGCCTGTAGATACTGGAACTGACATTAATTACCGAGATATAGAAAGTTATCTGATTTTTGCAAGGTGAGCAAATGTGCTAAGAAGCCTTTGTGGGTCATAGAAAAGGACATCTGTTTTATTGTTTTGTATACATAGGATTAATTTATAGCACTTTAGACAACAGCCAGCCTTTAGAAAAAACACAGGTACAATGTCAGGACTGACATTAGGCACATACTTGCATCATTTCAGATAAGACACTTTTTGTTTGTTTGTTTGTGGGTTTGTTGTTTGTTTGTTTGTTTGCTTGTTCAGTAATATAGAATATACTTTTCTAAGTGGCCAGCTAGTGAGCATCACACACAGAAGAAGACCATAACAGTATGTGCTGTGATGTCTGTAAACAAGTGAAATGGGACTGCTCTATCTCACAGCCAAATCCCTGAGAAATGCAGACTGTGAAACCTAACATCAGGCTTTTTTTGTGTGTATTCTACCTGTCAGAGATTAATCATTCCGGTGAGTTAGGAGACAAGACAGAGCTATCCTACAAGGAAGCAAAATCATAGATCTCTGTTCTCTGGAGAATATATTCCTACCAGCCTTAGTACTGTGCATCTGTTTGTCCATGCTGCAGATGCATCAAATAGATATTTTCAGTTTTAAAGGAAATTTTTAAAGTTTCTTTTGTCTCTAAATTTTTTATAGAGTCCTACATTGCAGAAAAAGTGCTTACACCAGCTGGTAGACTAGGAATTTCACATTCTTCCACTAACTTTCACTGCCAGGCTCTCTGTTCTCTCCTACTTGAGAATATACCCTGCAGATAGAAAGGGAGGTCCACCTGCCTGCCAATAGAAAGCCATCCTTCACAGCTCTGCCACAGCTTTGAACCACATAACCTTGTATCTCTGATAGAAAGTTGCAGATTCCTGTCCTTTTTCCAGGCCAAAGTAGCCCAAATACTGAATGAAGCCCACAGATGTTATTGTCGACCTGTTGTTTACAAATAGAAAAGGGCTAGTGGGAGATGTGGTGGTCAGAGTCTGTCTGGAGCTCAATGATCACAAAATAATAAAGTTTTCAATATGCAATTAAGCTAGGAGGGCCATCAACAAAACATCCACACTGGACTTCCAGAGAGCAGACTTTGGCTTATTCAAAGAACTGACTCAAAGGGTACCTTGAGAAAAAGCCCTTAAAAACAAAAGGACCCAGGAAGGTAAGACCTACTTCAAGAAAGAAATCTTGAAGGCATGGGAACAGGCTGTGCCAGCGTGCCAAAAGGAGAGCCGCTGGGGAAGATGACCAGCCTGGATGGGTTAGGGATTTGTGAAGGAATTAAGGGGAAGAAAAGAGGACATATCACCTTTGGAAAGAGGGGGTTATAACTCTGGAAAAATTGAAGGAGATTGCCAGGTCATGTAGGAAGGAAATTAGAGAGGCTGAAGCCCAGTTAGAACTTAGACTGGCCACTGCTGTGAATGATAACAAGAAATGTTTTTATAAATATATTAATGATAAAAAGAGGGACAAGGATAACCTCCACTCTTTTTTGGACGAGGGGGAGAACGTAGTGACTAGAGCTGAAGAAAAGGTAGAGGTGCTTAACACCTTCTTTGCTTCAAATTTCTATAGCAAGGAAGATTGTCCTCAGGATAACTGCCTTCTGAACTGGTAGGTGGGGACAGGGAGCAGAGCAGCTGCCCCACAATCCAGGAGGAAGTAGTTAGGGACTTATTGAACCCCTTGGAGCCTCACAAGTCTATGGGACCAGATGGGATCCATCCTAGTGTCCTGAGAGAGATGGCAGGTGAGCTGGCCAGTCCACTCTCCATCATTTATCAGTAGTCCTGTCTCACTGGAGAGGTCCCTGAAGACTTGAAGCTGGCCAATGTGGTGCCCATCCACAAGAAGGGTCAGAAGGAGGAACCAGGAAATTACAGACCTGTGAGCCTGACCTCAGTGCCAGGCAAGATAATGGAGCAGATCATCCTGAGTGCAATCACATGGCACCTACAGGATGGCCAGGGGATCAGACCCAGCCAGCACATATTTAGGAGGGGCAGGTCCCGCTTGACCAACTTGATCTCTTTTTATGACCAGGTGATCTGCCTGGTGGACATGGGGAAGGCTGTGGATGTAGTCTACTTAGACTTCAGCAAGGCCTTTGACACTGTCTGCCGTAGCAAACTCCTGGCCAAGCTGGCAGCCCATGGCTTGGACAGGGGCACTCTATTCTGGGTTAAGAACTGGCTGGATGGCTGGGCCCAGACTGTGGTGGTGAATGCCACATCCAGTTCGCAGTCAGTCACTAGAGGAGTGCCCCAGGGATCAGTGCTGGGCCCAGTCCTATTTAATATCTTTACTGATGATCAGGATGAGGGAATTGAGTCTAGCATCAGTAAGTTTGCAGGCAACACCAAGTTGGGAGCATGTGTGGATCTATTAGAGGGCTCTGCATAGGGACCTGGACAGGCTGGACAGATGGGCACAGTCCAGTGCTATGAGTTTTAACAAGTCCAAGTACTGGGTTCTGCGCTTTGGACAGAACAAACCCATTGCAGTGCTACAGGCTGGGGACAGAGTGGCTGGAGAGCAGGCCAGGCAGAGAGGGACCTGTGGGTGCTAGTCGACAAACAACTGAACATGAGCCAGTAGTGTGCCCAGGTGGCCAAGAAGACCAATGGCACTCTGACCTGTATCAGGAATAGTGTGGCCAACAGGACCAGGGAGGTCATTCTGCCCCTGTACTCAGCACTGGTTAGGCTGCACCTTGAGTACTGTGTCCAGTTCTGGGCCCCTCAATTTAAGATGTTGAGATGCTTGGATGTGTCCAGAGAAGGACAACAAGGCTGGTGAGGGAGCTGGAGCACAGCCCTATGAGGGAGCTGGTGTTGTTCAGCCTGTAGAAGAGGAGGCTCAGGGGAGACCATATTGCTCTCTACAACTACTTGAAAGGAGATTGTAGGCAGGCAGGGGTTGTTTTTTTCTCCCAGGCACCCAGTGACAGAACAAGAGGACACAGTCTCAAGCTGCACCAGAGCAGGTTTAGGCTGGGTGTTAGGAAGAAGTTCTACATGGAAAGAGTGATTGGCATTGAAATGGGCTGCCTGGGGAGGCAGTGGTGTTTAAGAGGAAGCTGGATGAGGCACTTAGTGCCATGGTTTAGTTAATTAGTAGGGCTAGGTGATAGGTTGGACTCAATGACCCTAGAGACTGTTTCTAAACTGTTTAATTAAATTAAATAATCTGCTGCAAACAAGGAGACGGGGAGACAGTTTGCTCACAGATAGGAAACTGATGTACCAGATGCAGCAATGTGACACTATTAGGGTTAACTTTGTAAATTGCATTTGTTTTCATAGATAGGCAGCCCAGAAAAAAATAAAGGAATACTGCATTTAAATTTCAGCAGAGAACTGGCTAGCTACGAGCATTATTTTAGTTTATTATTATAGAAAAATATGGGATTCAGACTTGAATACCAGCTCTGCTGATCTTTCAGGTAGGCAGGATGAAGTAAGAACAAGAAGCCCAAGGGCAATTAAGAGACACTTCAGGGCCTTAGGAAGACTGGTTAAGAGATTGGGAACAAAAGTACTGTCCTTCTCTATACCTTCAGTCACAGAGTGTGAAGAAGAAATGAACAGGAAGAGCTGGGACATCAACACCCAAGCCTGGTGTCTCCCAGCAAGGGTTATTTAATCATAGGTTGATTTACAGGACACCTGGACTGCTGGCAGCAGACAGGATGCTCCTATCTTAGAGCGGGAAAAGGATCCTAACTCAGAAATTATGAGAGCTCATCAAAAGAGCTTTAAACTAGATTGGAAGAGTGAAGGGCACAAAATCAGTCTGGCAAGAAATAAACCTGAAGATAGTACAGGAGCACTTGAGAGAAGCCAAGCAGAAACTGGAGCTTCTCACTACAAAACTGTGGCAAGACCTTCAGACCAACTGAAGTGCATCTACAACTAATGTGTGCAGCATGGGAAACAAACAGGAAAAGATGGAAACGGTTGTCTATCAGAATAATTATTATGTAATAGCCATCACAGAAATGTGGTGGGATGTCTCACACCACTGGAGCACAAAACTGATGGCTATAAACTCTTCAGAAGGGATAGGTAAGGAAAGAGAGGCAGTGGCATGGCACTGTATGTCAGCAGTTATTTTGATGGTGTCGAGGTTGCTGATGCTAATGATAGAGTTGAGTGTTTATGTGCAAGAATCATGTGGAAGGCCAACAAAATAGATATCTTGGTGAAAGTCTGTTATAGACAACTCAACCAGGATGAAGAGATAGAAAAAAATTTCTTCAGGCTTCTGGCAGAAGTCTCATGATCACTGACCCATGTTCTTTTTGGTGACCTCAAATTCCCTGATGTCTGCTAGAAATACAACACAGCAGAGAGAGAGCTGTCCTGGATGTTCCTACAATGTGTGAAAGAGAACTTCCTAACACAGCTGGTGATGAAGCCAAACAGGTAAGACACCTTGCTGGACCTGCTGTTTGTGAACAGATCAGGCAATGTATCAATTGGGGTGCACCTTGGGCACAGTGATCACAAAATCACAGAGTTCTCAGTTGTTGAAGTAAAGAGAAGGATCATCAGAACTATTGCTTGGGACTTCCTGCAGTCAGACTTTGTCTTGTTTTGGAGACTGATGGACAGAGCCCCTTGGGAGGCAGTTCTCAGGAGTGCAGGAAGGCTGAACATTGATCAAGAGGGAAATCTTAAAGACACAGGAGCAGGACATCCCCATGTGCCAGAAGATGAGCTGTCTGGGAAAGTCATCCTGGCTGAATAAAGAGGTTTGGTTGCTTCTTAAGGAGAAAACAAAGTCTCTGTAAAGGGATCTTGACAGTCTGGATTGCTGGAGCCAAGGCCAGTTTTACGAGGTTTAACAAAGCCAATTCTGGGTCCTGCAACAACAACCTCGTGCCTTGGAGTTGGCTTGGCACAGGGTGGCTAGAATGTTGAATGGCAGAAAAGGACATGGGGGTGTTGGTTGACAGCTGTCTGAATATGAGCCATCAATGTGCTCAGGTGGCCAAGAAGGCCAACAGCAACCTGTCCTGTATCATGAATAGCATGACGAGCTAGGGAGTTGATCATGCCCCCTGTACTTGGCACCAGTGAGGCCGAGTGACACCTAGAATACTGTATTCAGTTTTGGCCACTCACTACAAGGATATTATGTGATTAAGTGGGTAGGTGAGAGCAATGGATGTTGCCTACTTTGACTTCAGCAAGGCTTTGGACACAGTCTCCCACAACATCTTCACAGGTATGCTTAGGAAGGGTGGGTTAGATGAGTGGACAGTGAGGTGGATAGAGAACTGGCTGAATGATAGAGATCAAAGGGTTGTGATCAGTGGTGCAGAATCCAGTTCGATGTCTGTACTCAGTGTTTTGCCCCAGGACTTGGTACTGAGCAGTCTTGTTCAATGTCCTCATCAATGATCTGTATAAATGTCCAGTGTACTCTCAGCAAGTTTTTTGATGGTAATAAACACCAGCAAGCTGTGCTGCCATTCAGAGACTTAGACAGACTGGAGAGTTGGGAGAGGGAAACCTAATAATACCATTACAAGTTAAGCATAACCTAGAAGTGTGCCCTCCTAGCCCAAAAAAAAAAGTGATGTCCTGGAGTGGATTGAGAAGAGTGTGGCCAGCTAGTAAGCCACATGTGCTGTCCAGTTCAGGTCATCCCAATTCAAGAGGCCCAAGGAATTACTGTTTATGAATATCCAAAGTATGGGTGTCAAGTGGTACCCAGTTGTGGTGGGGCACACCCAGGTCCCTGCCCCACCAGAGGTTTGAATGGGGCATGAAAAGGTTTTTCTCCCCCCCCCCACTTCTGTCATTGAAGGTTTGGAATGTGGAGTCAAGCAGGTGTGAAATTCCTTCTCCCACCCACCTTGGGCTTGAACAGGTAAGGAACAAATAGCCCCAGTGTATATTTGGCAACTGGACAGAGTCGGACCTGGAGTCAGACCTGGAGTCAGACTTTGCAGGGACTTTGAGCTGGACCTTGAGGAGCATCTGAAAGAAAAGTGATGAGAAAGCACATGGTCCCCACTTTTGCTCTGTCACATCCTGGCTTCCAGCTGCAGGACCTGCCTCTGCAGTAAGCTGCCACAGTTCGTGGGAACACCGCAGATCACCCTGTCTTTCCCCCTGCTTCGTGACTGAGACCCTGAAGGACGAGTTAAAGGCCTACCAGAAATTAGGCACACTACATCCAATGGATCCTTTAAGGGCAGAATGGGGCTTCTCTGAATATGCATCCTACAGTGGTATTTATCGGAAGGGACCTAAAGGCCCCAATAGAGCCCTCCTGTTTTCCTCCACAGCATTCAAGGACACTGAAAAGAGGTACTCTGAAAGGGAAAAGGGACTCCTTTCCCTTACAAGGGCTTGTAAGGAAGCAGAGAAACTTTGCACCACACAGGACATTGTGGTGCAAGGACCCTTCCTCTTGCCAAAGGCAATTCTTAGGGGCTCCCCTCCGCCAGAGGGGATAGCCCAAAAATCCACCAGCTTATGCCTCTAAGAGAAGCTCCAGTGAAGGTGTCCAAGCTACAGCAACCCGATATGGCTTTACTGAGACAGCCCTACAGGCCATCTCCAATAAAGGTATCTCCAGAGGTGACCACAGACTGACACCGAGGGAGTGTGGTTCACAGATGCTTCTTCTCAGAGGAAGGGATCACAGTGGCACTACGAGGCAGCAGCCTTGGAGATCAGCACTGGTAGGACTGTCACTGAAGAGGGTGAAGGCAGCGCACAAGTGGGTGAGCTGCGGGCCTTCATTCTGGCTGTAGGAAATTGTGCCACAGCGATCTACACGGACTCTTATGCCACCTTTAAAAGAGCTACAGAGTGGATTTGCCAGTGGGAAGCAAGCCAATGGGAAATTGGCACCACCAGAGTCTGGCGAGCTGGAGATTGGCAGAAACTACTGGAAATAAGCCGATCAAGACCTGTCAAAGTGGGATGGGTCAAAGGACATTCAAAGAAAGAAACTCCTTCTGAAAAATGGAACCAGTGGTTTGACCACCTAGCATGTATCCATGTTGTGAGCAGCAAGGAGAAAGATTGGGAGAGACTTTGTTGAATGGCTACACCTTAAGAGGGGCCACTCAGGCAAAGCTGATCTTTACTATGAATGCAGGTCTCGTGGATGGCCAGTCTCCCTATCAACATGTGAGACCATCATTTCGGCCTGTCCACAATGCCAGATAAGACCAAAGCCCAACCACCCAAACCTTGCACCGGCTCAACATATCCACCAGGACAAAAATCTGTAGAGCACCTGGCAAGTGGACTATGTGGGACCCCTTAAGCCATTGCAAGGGAAGAAATATATACTGGCTGGTGTAGAAGTGGTCTCTGGCTTAACCATGGCCACTGCCACCAGTACTGCCTCAGGAGCTCAAACAATTGAGACTCTAAAACACTGGTTCAGCATCCTGCCAATGCCTGAGTGCATCCAGAGCAATAATGGATCGCATTTCACTGCAACCTCAGTGCAAGACTGGGCACACAGTGAAGGAGTGAACTGGGTGTTCCATACCCCATATTGCCCCCAGGCAAACAGCATTGTTGAGAGGACAAATGGTCTAATCAAAAAACACGTGAATGCCTCTGAAGGTGGCTGGGACTTGTGTTTGGCCCAGGAAGTCTTCATGGTCAATAATCATTGGGGAAGCTATGGAAGCCCCAAGATAAAGATCTTCTGCCCAGCTGAGCCAGTAGTGGATGCTGACCATGCGTCAAGAAGGACTAAGGATAAATCCTTGTCCCAGATTCAAGTGGGTCAACATGTACTGGACAAACTGCCCTGTATTGGGGTTGTGCCCATGATGCCGGCTAAGCCTAGGGGCTCATATGCCTGGAAAGCTTTGTATAATAAAGGGAAGACCCATCACATCAGTGCACAGTGGATCATCCCCAGCTATTAACCATCAGAATAGAACTTATGCCATACCTCACTGGACTACTAGGGACTACCCGTCACCCTAGAGTCCTAGACAAATCTGTCCATTGCCACCAGGCTGGACTGTGGCAGGGCACACCCAGGTCTCTGCCACACCAGAGGTTTAAATGGGGTGTGAAATCGTTTTCCTCCCCCCCCCCCCCCCCCCTCCCTGAAGTTTGGAATGTGGAGTCAAGCAGGTGTGAAATACCTTCTCCCATCCCCCTGTGGGCTTGAACAGGGAAGGAACAAATCGCAACTGGACAGATTGGAGTCGGACCTAGAGTTGGGCCTGGAGTCAGACCTTGAGGAGCATCTGGAAGAACAGCAACCAGAAAGCACACGGTCCCTGCTTTTGCACCGTCGCATCCTGGCTTCCTGCTGCAAGACCTGCCTCTCTGGTAAACTGCCACCATTTGTGGGAACACTGTGGAACACCCCAGCTTTCCCCTGCGTTGCTTCGTGGCCATGGCTTTGTGAAAGCCATATCTACAGTCATTTTGGTCTTTGGCAGGCACTGGACTCTGTATGACATTGATCCATGTGCTGGATCATAATTCGCCACTCCAGACGCTGCTGTGAAAGGGACTGCCTCTCATTTTGTGAGTAGGGCAAAACCGTTTTATGCCCAAACCTTTTCCAAATTTTCTGATTTTCCTAAATTACCTGAAAAGCCATCCTTGTGAAGACTTTTCCCAAACTAATTAGAACCCAGATTTAAAAGAGTTTGTACACAGATTGTTGGCAGGGCTTTTGGAAATTATAAAAACTACATCATCTATAATTCCTGCCTCTTGAATTGCTCACAATCAATTCACTAGGGACAGGGCAAGGGACACCCAGCACAAATTAGAAGGCATCTAAAATTAAGGAAAAACTTATTTCCAGTGAGGGTGAGGAAGCAGTGGAACAAGTTGCCTAGAGAGGTTATGGAATCATCTTCTCTGGAGACTTTTGAAGCCCATCTGGACACATTCCTGTGCAACATGCTGTTGGTGAACATAATTGGATTATATGATCTCCAGAGGTCATTTCAGGCCCGTACTATTCTGTGTGACTTTGTGGGATCATAAACCATTATTCTGGGCTGCAGCACTGTCTCCGAGGTATTCTATCCTTATCCTACATACCCTGAAGCTAATTTCTTTCACTGTGACCTGCAGGAGAAAACCCAGCATTTTCTCTTAACCATATTGGATATTTGAAGCTATTTAAGCTCTTAATGCCCTTTCTTTTCATATGTACAACATTAATCTCCATTTCCTTTTATGAGAAGGAAGTGCTATATAAAGCCATTTTCCAGAAATATCAGCAGGTTGTAGCAAGCTGAAATGAAAAAAAAAAAAAAAAGCTTAATGTAGGGGGAAGTAACAATACTATTAGTGTTGTTATTGTTACCATCGTTGTTGTTATTATTGTTATTATTATTACTTTTGAGATACTGAATCCTTGGAACTGAGATAACTTCAGACATTATACATATTTTTTTTTAGTAAAATGAGTGTGTCACTTATGTTTGCCACAGGACATTGTCAAAGAGAAGAGTCAATAGGATGCTTTCTCATTTCTGCAGTGTGTTTAAAATAGATCTCTTTACCAGGTTTGGAAGACTGCTCATCTTACAGGGAAAAGCATTAAAAAGGTGCTATTGGAAGGGAAGAAGCAGAAAGAGTAACTAAACTCAATGAATTTTAAACCTTCCTGGAATCCTGCACATTTAAACAGCTGCCTATTTACTGGATGGTCTGTAATGAAAACAAATGCAGCTGCAGACCAGGATCTTATTAACCATAGCCTAAGCAACTTCAGATAGAATCCTTACGGTAACTGTGCATAGCTCTCAGAAGATATACACATTAGCATAAACCAAGAGCTAATGATGTGGCAGGATCTTGATAGAAAAGCTGGAGACCCAAGCAGTGCTTGCTGTAGCTCCTGGACGTTTCTGCAGAGCCCACAGGAGAGTTATGGTGGTCCCTGCAGAGAATCATGCTTTAATATATTGAGAAAGGCAATCGTTGAATGGCATATTCTTTCTTTGATCCTCCAGGTGCATCACACACAAACTATAGAACATAAAAATGGTTTAAATAGTGAACTTAAGCTCACAGTGGAAAGTCTGACTTCTCAGACCCTTATTCAGAAATTAATTTGAAGTAGCAACTTTTCTTTGTTCTTAAATTAGACTAGTTGTCACTAATCTATTGGGAGATATGACAGTTTCTTTTTCACCCAGTATCTCTAAATCCAAAGTTTCCATGAAACTGTTCTCTAGTTTTTTAAAATTTATGTGTGATACAGAATTAAATTCTCCAGTTTGTCAAATTATGAGACAATCTGGCTGATGTTAACATTCCCTTTGACCTTTATGATAGCACATTGCACAGAAACAATTCTGCCCTGGACCTACACACAGGTCTTTTCCACTTAAAATGATGTGAGCATATGTAGTATTCCCATAAAGTACTGGCAACAGATCAAGCTTCCAGGAATTGTACTTCTTAGAGCACAGGGCTCTGAGTTTTCTAATACTGTCAGGTCATTCCATAGAGTTCAAGATTAAATTTCTTTAAATAATAGAAAGTTAAACAGAATTAAAAACGTGTTTTAAAAACATACATGATTGAAGGGAAAATTATCTTCACTGGCACAGAGCAATTTACAGTAGGTAATGATATCTTCTAAGACAATAACCTCAAAAACTAAAATCCCCCAGATCATCATTCAAATACTTTTGCTGGTTAACGACATTTGAGGCTATACGTGACAGCACTGAATATTTAACATATTTTTTTCTTTTACAATTTTGAACAAGGTTCAGGACCTTGAACTTTCTGACATGGATAAGTCTCAACAAGTCACAGCACAGCTTTTATTCAGGGCACTGAGACACCAAATTCTCAGCATGGGTGGGAGTCAAGCTTAAAAAAAATCTGTTTCAATGCACAGCCTCAGAACCAGAGTATGCATTGGCTGTACTATATTCAGGGCTTTGTTTACAGTTAGACAGATATTATACAAATTATTTATTGTGAGGAATCATATACTTGACTGTTGCGTCTTATTACTTTCAAGCTAGCTCTCTGTCAAAACCCCCTGAGTACATACTCCTTAGTTTAATTCTGTTTCTCTTCAGTTTTCAATGTTCTTCTGTCACTGCATGACATTCTCACCCTCCCATACACTTCTTTATTTCAGACGATAAGAAAATATTGATTGACATTTTTAATTAATTAGTAACTAAATACTACCAAAAGTTCTACTTGGCTGAGTAAAAATGGTATGCCTTAGTAGCATGCCCATACTTCTATATGTATACGTTTTCCAGATAAGGTGCACTTAACAAGGTGCAAACACATTTTCCGCTTATCTCCCCAAAATAAGAAGAATGGGCATGTGAGAAATATTTGACATCTTTTCTTCATTCATCTGTCTGCATTACATTGTAACAGTGACCCTAAGTGACAGTTTTAGACTATATTCAACTCTCCCTCTCAAAAGTTTGTTTTTCCTTTCTGTTTTGTTGAATGAACAAAGACTGGAAATACTAGGTTAAAAAAAAAAAGTTCAGTTTTGAGGAGCATTGCTTTGAAATTTGTAATTGTTCTGTCAGTCATCAGTCTTTCTTTCTAAATGTAACCCATTGAATAGTGTGGTAATTTGGCCCTGGCTGGGGGCCAGATGCCCACCAAAGCCACTATATCACTCCCCCTTTTCAATGAACAGGGAAGAGGGGAAAATAACCGCAAAAGGCCTGTGGATCAAGATAGAAGCAATTTAATGGAATGAAAAGCAAAAGCTGCTTATGAAAGTAAGATCAAGCAAAGACGTTATTCTCTACTTCCCATCAGCAGATGATGTTGGGTCACTTCCAGGAAGCAGGGCTTCAATAAATACAGTGGTTACTCCAGAGGACAGACGCTATCAACAAATGTCCCTACACTTCCTTCTTGAACTTAGCTTTTACATCTGAGTTGACTTCATATGTCCTAGAATATCCCTTTGGTCAGCACAAGTCAGCTGGCCTAGCTGTGTCACCTCCCAAAACCTTGCCCATTCTTCAGCCTACTATTGTGGGGGGAAATGCCTGGGCATTTGGTTCAGCAGCAACAAATGCCTGGGCTCTTGGTTCAGCAGCAACAAAAACACTGCTATGTTATTAACACCCAGCTACATTACTGCAAAACACAGCACTAGGAAAGACGCTCTGAGGTGAATTAACTCCATCTGACCCAAACCCAACGTGCTTAGTCATATAGGATACATCTTAGAATACCAAGCATTTGGAACAAGTTCATTTATGCAAATTTTTTCTTTTATCAATTACTATTTTGTATAAATCTGTCTTTCCCAGCAAAATTAGCTCCCAGTTATGTGATCTCCACTTCTGCGGGACATACGTGGCATAAATGACAGTTACAGGGAAGTATTTGTCATTTATTCATTCTCCCTCCTTTCTTCACCTTTTTCAAATGTCCCTAACTTTCATGAGATAACTGTCATGTGAAATCCACTGATTCTAACTGCAGCCAAAAGGAAATAAGATGAAATACCAGGGCTGTGAAATGTGGTTTAATTTAAAGGTAGTTTTATTTTTCTCATTTCCAAACATATATTCACAAAATAATTAATTTATATACACCCTAAAAGTAATTCTAATCCAAGATGATATCTGACACAGTCTCTATGTGTTTCCTTTCCATTCTTTATATTAATATTTTGCCAAGAATAAAATCAAAACACTATAATTATTCCCTCCATTTAAAAAAAAAAAAAAAAGGAAAGAAACAAAATTTTAAAAAACCCAAAATCAAACATTGTGGAAAAGACAATGATTGTTGTCTACAAATTTCCTACATCACTGACTACATGTATAAAATCTACCAGCACAGTCTGGACACCACAGTTGGCATTGCAGTTTTACTCAGATTCTGGTATTTGCTTACCATAAATTTAGGAATTACTAGAGAAAATAGCTGGGATCAGTGTAACTTCTGTTTTTGCCCTGAGTATTATTATATTCAATTTATCTTCCTTGTGTGCTGCAAATTGGTATGAACCAATGTTAGTGACACTTCAAATCATGCCTCCATTTTCTTTGCCTTATTTGTATTATTTGTCTGGTGAGAGAAAGGTCTTTACTTCTGCTAAAGGTCCAATTAAAGAGGCCATACCATATGATACCTGATTTGGAACAGGCTGAATTAAAAATAGCAGCCAAACTCCTTAGCAAGGCTGCTGCTGAAACAAATATCTTTGTCCTTCCATCTGACAAAGGCATAGAAATGCGTCATTAGACAAAAGCAGTTGGAAAGCTTCACCATTTGAGCAGGTGCTCTCCATGAAAACATTAAAAATATAACATGCACACCTAATACAACTGTCTTCTGTTCTTCTTTTGCCTGCAGAAAAACTTTTGAAGTCTGTATGACTTCAAATCTATATGACTAGATCTGACAAAGGCAGTAACGACAGATATGGCTTAGGGGTCAGAGCTTCTATTAGTGATTCCTCCCTCTTACAAAAAGAATAAAATGACTCCCTAAAAAATGCAAATCATAAGACAAGTATCTTGGTTTGCAAGATAACATCGAGTACATTTTTCCTGACTTTTTAATGCAGCCATATTGTTTTCTTCCTGAGAGGATGATTAGTAAAAAAAACTGAAACAAAACAACCCCCCAAAAACCCCTTTATTTTCAATGTCTTAAAATTAATCAAACTCATAACTGCCTGTTTGTAATGTGAACTACATTTTTGTTTCCTGAGATGAATGTCTCTCAGAAATTTAGTCAGCCACGCCTAGGAAACAAGGTCATTACTTCTGTTTTTCTAATTCTGAATTCAAATTACATTATTACTTCAAGCTACAGGAAACAAACATGCATAGTTTGTTTCTAGTGCTGAATGATTTGAAGGAACAATTTACCTCCTGCATAGTTAGTGAGAAGATTTGATGACTTTTTCTTTGACTGAAAGGAGCATAAAATTGAATTTCAGAGACATCTATTCTACTGGTATAGACATAAAACAATTGTTATTTGACAAATTAAAAACAAAAAGTAAACTGCTTGGGGATTTTTTTTTTGCATATGGGAAAATGGGAAAGTTCAAATGAAAATCCAAAGTGAATTCTCTAAGAAAATTGAAATTTTCTGTTCCAATATGAAACTATTGTATTTTTTTTAAACAGTTAATTTATATCTAGTATTCTATCAAGATGAAAATATAAAGGCTAAACCTGAATTTAATATTTATTAATAAGTCAGAACATGCAAATTTATTAAATGACTTGTCTATAGGTCACATTTAATTTATTGCAGACGAAATATATTAATTCATCTAATTTTAGCTATGTAAAAGCAAGATATTTAGTCAAAGTTAGAAACCTCAGCTTCTTTACTGTAGAATGGTATTTAAAGCACATATATTTTTGGCAAGAAAAGAAAGGCAAAGACTGCCTTTTATTTCTGAACCTTGGATTTTCCTTTATGGAAGTCTCAGAGTCTGAATAAAGCCATAAATTCACACAATGGATTTTTTTTTCCTCTTTCCTTTTCTTGAATAACTCGTCTAAAGAAGCCATACTGAATTCCAAGAGGATATATAAAATTAAGTTCCATTTTCATGAATATTTGAACTAGTGAATTTACAGTTTCAAACATTTCCAAGTGTAGCCAGGGTATACCTGCATCATGTACATATATTCAGAAAGTCTACAGTTCCATAGACAGAAATTGTGAAATTTCCAAACCACTTTTCTGGGTTTTGTTTTTTTCCCCAAACTGCTGGCTTTACTATATCAAACGACTTCATAAAGGCATAGGGAAGCTATGTGGTAACAAAGTTACCCAGATGAGTGTTGTGGTGTGCCTGAAGGGTCAAAAATAGGCCCATACATGTGCTGGCTTGCCCAGGCATGTTTTTTCTGCTCTCCTTCCTTCTGTTTAGGAAGAGGCAACTGTGGGAAAAAGGACAAAATAGCTGGAGCCATGGAGTCTGAGCAATCTGGCTTATCCAGTTTGTTTTGCTCCTGTTTGCATCCTGTGGTAAACAAGTTACATGCGCTTAGCATGTGCTAAGCTTGTGCTAGGCCTATGCCCTCCTCAAATATGAGCATAGCAGACCTGTGGTTTCACCCAAATATGGTAAATCTTGGCTTATTGCCACGCCAGTTGGATAAGCTATTATGTCCAAAGGCCCAACCAATCTCAGACGCTGACATAAAAACAGATAATCAGGTAATACAATGTGCCTTTGCCATTGTTCTGTGCTTTACTGTTACTATGTGCCTGTTCTCTGCCACCAGCAGTGATAATACCTTTTTATATATAGCAATATAAGCTATAATTCAGCCTGAAAACTTCCTGCTTCAAGTTTACCAGGAACAACTTGAATTGCCTTCAAGTGATATCTGCATACAACAGCCAGCATGTCACACCTGCTGAGACTCCATTACAAGATACCCTGCCTGCATCTTCTGAGATGAGCAAGCCCTGGAGGCACACAGATTGTCAAAAGCCTGGTCAGTGATCTCTGCCCCTTCCCTCAGCAGCCTGTAGAGCCAGGAAGGAACTCACAAGTCTCAGCAGCGGCCAGAAGCCAGACCAGCCAGAAAGCCAACAGACATAATTCCCTGCAAGCATTTTGGATACTGTCTCAATTTATTGCTAACCTCGCAAGTTGAGAAATAATATTTGTGATAAATACCTTAAAGTTTTGTCATTACTTAGCCTTCTGCCTAAGCGGAAAGGGTTGTGAGTCCACCTAGTGGACAAGCAGATAACTAACTGCAAGAATCCTTTTCTAGCCAGCAATTGGATTTAATCATATATATATTGATAGTTAATACTAGATCTAGATATCATTTATGTAATGTGTTCCATGACCATTACAATCAAACCAGTTTATCATTAAAATTAGTGATTGGAGGTGAAAGAGTTTGAATACAAAAATTAATATACAATATTAATTTTGGAAAATTCATCTCGCATTAATTAATCCAACCCCATACCATCACAATGAGTTCCTCCCAGACAGCATGGATGCTGACTTTTGGATTCTTTAGCAGCCAAAGGGTCTGGTACCTCAAAGTCAAGCTGGTATCAACAAGGATATATGATTTTCAAAACATCAGCAACAAGAAAAGACCATGTGTAGAACAATAAACTTTGGAAAGCTCAGGAATAACTAAAAAATTATTTACTATCATATTAGATTCTGAAATGTTTGGATTACATTTTTCTTCCTCCTCTGCTATTTCAACTTATTATCCTCTCAGATTTGTGATGACAATGGCTGGAAAAGGAAAAAAAAATATAATGAGAAAGCCCTTGCCTGCTAAACTTTAAGACAAACCCTGAAGCCCATCTATTTGTTTGTTTTGCAACTGCCAAACATCCAGAAATAGAAACCCCTCTTAAAAGTGAACTAAACCTTCAAAACCGGATATTTGTCAGTAACTGCTTCTCTTTAATGTTAGGTTGATATCCAACAACTTAAGAGACTTTCTAGTAAGACTTCAGTGCTGGCCAGCAATTGAAATCTTTGCAGATTATTTTCTTGATGCAAAGCTGCCTTTGGCTTGTAATGCCAGGCTCCTGATAGAAAGGTTTCCTCAGTAACTCAGACCTGAAAGCCAGGCAGTACAGGGAGGATAGCTGTCAGCAAAGTGCTTCTCTTGCTGTATCTGAGTCCTTGCTCAGCATGCCTCTAACACACATCCTTGCAGTCCATTTCTGAAGGGCATGAATCACATCCTCGAGACAAACTGTATGTACTTTGCTGAAGTAAAAGATTTTCTGGACAGTATTCCACTTATATTTGTTCTGCAGTTGAATGCTGACCAATATGTTTTCAAGCACTGTTGTCCTTTTTACATCCCATCTTACCCAATTCACCAATTTCTACATATTGCTGTTTCTGTTATGTGTTGCTGTGCTTCTGCCCAGACACTGTTATCAGTGCACACCCTCATCCTCCTTCAGCAGAAGAGCCCTGCTCCATGAATAGTAGAACAGCATGCACATCTCTTCATATTTATGTACTGTAGGGACTTACCTCAGCTGCACTTCCACTGTTTCACATCAAATTTCCCAAAAAGCTCTTTATACCATAACTGCAGCATAATTGCAGCTCTGCCTCACCCCCAGAAACAGTTCCCATGTCTCTTCAGACTACAGTCATATCCCTGCCAAGTTGATTCAGCTAATGAATACATAGCACAGCGATAGCTAAGGCTCTGGCTGAAGTCCTACATGCAGGTTGCTCTCTGTGCTTATTGACAGATCTGGAGAAGCAAGGTCTGTACTTGGCTGAATTTCCTAAGTTTGTATCATGGACTTCAATCTCTCAGAAAGGTAGAAGACAACTCTAAAAGTGAACTGAAAAGGTGTTTGCAATCATTTACTGAGCTATTCCTCAGTATGGATGATGGCAAAATTAAAACATTTCAAATCAAAGTGTCAAGCTTATGTGAGCTGAAGAGGTCAAACAAATAGAACATGCAGATGCAAAGGCAGCAGAAGGGTTGATTTCTTGGGAGTTGATTTCCTGTGATTTCAATTGGAATTGTGAATGGCCATTCAGTACATTAGAAAAACATTAAGCCTTTTAAAAGAGCACAAGAGGCTTTGTAATCCTACTGTAATGTTTCTTGTCTTCTTTCCCTCATCTGGGTGAAAGCAATCGTCTCCCCCTATCCTGCTGGAGCAGATAAAGCATCAAGCCTTCAAAACTTACTTGTGACCAACAGGCAATCAGACACACAGTTTGTCCTAAAACTCCTGACCTATTGAAGCATTCTTTGTAGAAGGCAGGGAAGAAAGGAAAGGGATGCACGCAGGAGCCTGTTCTGCTGAGTTCTGGTGCTTTATCTTAGATCACAGCCTTGGTATCACAGGAGATGGTCCCCAATCTTTTGGCCTTGACAAATGGTATTCAGTAATGTACACTAAATGAGTGCAAGTTTCCTGATAGTGACAGCCTTTTCTAGGAAATAAAGCTGAGGGTATCAATGTTATAATTCTTCACTTAGAGAAATTTGCTAAGAATATTTTTTTATCAGATCTGGTCAGCACTAATTTGCAGACCTGAGTGCTGTGGGCAAAAATCTATTTAGCTAATCTAACTCACCAGCAGTGAAACCTCAATCTACATGAAAGTTAAATCTAGTCCTGCAGATAAATAAATACAATATGTGGTGTGCAAATGTTGTTTGTTTATTTCCCTTAAATTCAAATCTCATTTAGATGTATTTTTATGTTTCTTAAACTAAAACCAGACCATATTAATCCATCTTGTGCTAGACTTTTTTCCCATAACACTGTTCTCTAAAGATAAAAGGTTTGTGAGGAAAAACATTTTTAATAGTCTTGTAAAGAGAGATTAGGTAAAATTGCAGGGTTACAAATTAAGCCAGGCCACTTCTTTTTCTGTACCTCAGTTTCCCTATCTGTAAATGGCACCAACTTCCCCAGTAAAGCATTTTTAAATCCAGCAGGAAAAAAGCACTAGGCTTAATGGTACAGCCATCAGCTGTTTAATGTTATGCCAAACAACAGCTGATTCACCATATGGGATTCTTCAAAAGGATAATATTTAATGCAAATTTGTTAGATAGAGAAGCACAGAATCAGAAAGTTTTGGGTTTGAAAGGAACTTTAAAGGTCATCTAGTCCAACCTCCTTTCAATGAGTAGGGGCATATTTAACTAAATCATCTTCCCCAAAGTCCTCCACAATCTGACTGTCAATGTTTTCAGGGATGGGGAGGTTATACAGTGAACAGCAATCAGAGCAAAATTAGGCAAGATGCTTGAATTCAGGAAACTATCCTCTGAGTTTCCACACTTTCCTTTAAAAAATGAAATTCAGACTTTTAATACTTGGCTATAAAAACAGAGTTAAAGGTAATGTTCTTCTAAATACAGTCATGCTGGACCTGAGAATGCTGATGACTAAAGGACTTTCTACATTTGCACTCTGATAATGTGTTTAATTTTTTTTTCCCCCAGTATTATTCCTCAAAAAAATATGCACGAGTCACACATTATTTCAGAAGAAACTTGGAAGCTTTGGCTGCTCAAGTGCCTGTAAAGAACTGACTTTAGAAGCACAGAGGCCGTATTAACTGAAATTTTGCTGTTTTTCCTTGGCATTCCAACTGCTGTGTGTGAATTTCCACAATAACCTAGATCAGCAACCAGATTTGATTACATAGATACATAATTATTATTTAAAAGTGATTCTATAACAACACTAAAATAAACCTTTTGTACAATAGAAGCAATGTATTCCTGCAGTTTAACAGGTCACACAGGTGTGGTGATCTAGCTGAAGACAAAAGGTCTGTGTGAATGTTGCCAAGTATTGAACATACATATCATGTGTCACAAGATATCGTTTAATTAATGTCTATATCTGTGGAGGGGGGGTCCTGGTGCCCCCGGGGTTCTTTGGATTCATGGTTGGCAGAAAACAAATGCACGAGTTGCTCAAAGCGCCAGATAAACAGTTTACAGTCAGAATTTAGGGAACAGAGAGTATACAAACAGAATAGACCCCAGCCACGCCTACAAACCCGCGGGGGCAGGGGCGCAAGGGGGAAACCACGCTCCTTCCTGAACCTGAGGGGAAGAAGGGAAAAGACCGACTTAGCCTGGATAGGGAGAGAAAGAGAGAGAGAGAAGGGGATTAGTCTTGCCGCTTCTCTGCAAAGCTGCTATGCTTTGCTGCCTGCTGCCTGCTGCCTTGCACATGGCTGGAACTCTTCACAGCCACGATGGGGAGACGACGAAGAAGGACGAAGAAGGACGAAGAAGGACGAAGAAGAACGAAGAAGAGCGAAGAAGAGCTCCTAACGGCTGCTGACCCCTGCCTAAATACCCTACGGGGCACGTGAAACTGTCCAGTAGGTATTCAGCCTTCTCTAGATGACCAATTGATTCAAAAAACTCCACGCACATGTGCAGCCCGGGGTCTCCCTGGGTCCCGGGGCCACGTGGTGTGCCCCCACCCCTCGACCCCTCCTGGACCTTGTTACAGGAGGGGGAGGAGAGACTCCAGGGATTGGACCAACTCTAGGGTGTTTGCCACACCCATACCAGGACATCATGGTATTGCAATACAGAGGAAAAGAATACCTTTTTGAATCTGAATATTGTCATTAATATTTTGAAGATATCAGTCTCTCCACTGTGCATACACTATTTCAGGCATACTTGTGCAGATATAAAGTCCTCTTTCTGTTTGATATAGGCATCACAATCCCATACAAAATGTCCTGCAAACACATATTTGGTAAATATAGTTATTGCCATGATCTACAAACATGTTTTTATGGTGCACCTCATCTGCTTATAAACTTTCCTGTGGCCATGGTGGTCATGTTGTCTTGCCTCTGAGGAGAGGGTAGACACTCCAAACAATTTTAAAAAGCAACATGACCTTTTGAATCTGTGGGACAAAGCAATTAGAGGGAAACCCCTTTGTTCTCAAGTAATAGTTAACTAGTCTGAAGGGGGAAATGAGACAAGAATACATAAAAAGAAATTGAAGCTTCATTTAAGATTCATGCTACTATCTGTAAATAGCAAGGGTCTTGCCATTTTAGTATGTCACATTAAATAACTGCACCTCATTCTATGCATTTGTCCTCTGTTTCAAGGATAAGGACTTTATCCTAGGTAATAACACCATTGTCACAGATCTATTGTTTTCTTTCACAGCTTCTTAATTTTTCTCCTTGGGGCATTGGTCAAGATGACTAGACAGAACCACTTCTATCAAATTCATATTTTGTCTGAGGCCTCTGTCACAAAATTAAAAGAAAACTGTTTTGGTTTTTTTTTTCAGAAAAAGGTGACTCTACAACAAAGTATATTTTGTCCCGGTGATACAGCCTCTGCCCAGGTTTGGTGTTTAGTTTTTGCCTGTGTAATTTGTTTATAATCTGTATTAATCTTTTGTAAATCTTGTGTCTGGTCTTGTGCTTCAAGGCAATAAAGAGAGAAAATGTTTACTCTTCCCATGATTTTCAGTGAGTGGGTTTAAAAAAAAAACTTAGTAGAGCTTCATTCTACATGTTTCAATTGTTTGACTTATTGTAGAACTTTCACAACTGAAACAATTCTACTCAAGTAGTACATTTTACTAAAATAAATTATTACTAATGTATAACCATAGAAATTAATCTAGAAATAATCTGAAAAGGCAGAAGTAATTTAAGTGCTTCTGAGTCTGAAGCTTTCAAAAGCTCCGGAGAGGTTAAACAAATGGGTTTGGAATATAGAAATCCCCTGCTTGTGTATAAGGAACCCCCTCTATGTAAGCACTATCAGAGGTCTCTCTCTGTTACATCTCTCCCTGTCTAAGCAGCATCCTCCACCCTGCTGCTATTCTGGTTCACATGCTGTCACTGCACAGGTTTATCTCAGAAGAGCACTAGGAATGGTTTGATGGTTTAACAGATAATTTACCACTCACGTTTTCAAGACACTGTCTATGGTAAAGATTATTCAGAAGAGTCTTTTCTGTGTTAGCCCAGTGTTTCTTTTAGTACAACCTAAAACCAATAGACACAAACCCTGTGGGTATTTGAAGTTGTGCCACAATAGTCACACTTATCTAGATATCTTGGTGTTGTCTGTAACTCATGAAATTTATATCCCTGTGTGAAGGCCATCAACATTGGTGCCCTGCAGCTGCTACTCTTGGCATCAATTACATTGCCTTTATTGCAGCCCCAGCCATCAGGCACCTCATTAGGGACCAACCAAGGCTGGGACGTTGGTGAAATTGGTGGGGCCCATGGCCAGAGAGGGCAAACATGGCTGTGGGTAAAAGGGGACTGACCTTGCTATACTGTCAATGGAGGAAGGGTTGATGGACCCAGGCAGCTGATTTGAAGTCCTGGATTTTGGGCAGGTGGTGGGAATGCCATAGGAGAATAGGCTTTTCTACATCTACGTATACCCTCATTATCCCAGAAGCGTCTTGCTATGAGATTGCCTCAGATCTAAACACTCCTAAAACAAGAAACCTGACTCCAGCAGCTCACATTGTCAATATGGGCACAACAATGTTAATGTTTTTGAGGGCATAACTGTACCAGGTCTGCAGAAAACCCAGAATCAGGCCCAGTAACCAGTTTTCCCTCATGGGCAGCCAGGGCTTCACCCCAAAAAGCAGTACTATGTAGAAGATCCCACCAGCAAAGACTTTCCAATCTCCCTGAGTTTGACAAGGTGCTCCTTTGCCCCTGAGAGCTATTTCCCATGGGGTCCTATTTATTAACTCCTTGAAGAGATGGAAGTTTGCTTTCCTAGAATTGAGACTCTTAACTGTGCTTCTCATTGTCTTAATTGTACTTAGGACACTGAACTGCACTAGTGTATGACCGCTGCAGCCCAGGATGCCTTCAATTGACATCCTGATGACTTCACTTGAATTTGTGGCAAATATGTCCAATAACACACCCCCTCATGTAGGGTTAATTTCTTGCCTTAAGAAATTGTCATCTAGCACCTAGATGACATCTAGAACATCCTGGCTTGCCTACAGTAGCCATACTACTTTTCCAGCAGATGTCAGGGTGGTTAAAATTCCCCAGAAGGATGAGAGTCTGTGATCATGATGTCTCCTTGAGCTGGAGTAAAAAGGCTTCATCAATAGACTTTGCTTGGTCAGGCAGCCTGTAGTAGACTCTTATCACAAGGCTCCCTTTGTTGTCCTGATCTCTAATTCCTACTCTTAAACTTTCAACCTGCATGTGGCTATTCTTCAGTGACAGCTCTTTACACTCTACCCACTTTATTATATAGAGGGCAACATCTCCACCCCTTCTTCCTCTCCCTGCTTGTAGCCATTGATAGCCACATTCCAGTCATTAGACTCATCCCTCCAAGTTTCTGTAATTGCCTTAGATTTTCTGTAGCAGAGTAGATTCCACCTCCTGTTGCTTGTTGCACATGCTTTCTGCATTGGTCTACAGGCACTTCAGCTGCGCTGCCAGCCATGTCACCTTCTTAGAAGGGCCCTCCATTATTTGCCCAAGGCATTTCATGGGAACTATCATAGAATCATAGAATCATAGAATGGTTTAGGTTGGAAGAGACATTAAAGATCATCCAGTTGAACCCCTCGCCATAGGCAGGGACACTTCCCACTAGATCAGGTCACTCAAGACCTCATCTATCCTGGCCTTGAACACCTCCATGGAGAGAGAAGCCACAACCTTCCTGGGCAACCTGTTCCAGTGCCTCGCCACCCTCACTGTGAAGAACTTCTTCCTGTTCAAATCTCCCCTCCACCAATTTGAACCCAGTCCCCCTCATCCTATCATTACAAGATCTTGTGAATAGTCCCTCCCCAGCCTTCCTGCAGGCCCCCTTCAGATACTGGAAGGCTACTATAAGGTCTCCTCAAAGCCTTCTCTTCTCCAGGCTGAAAAGCCCCAACTCTCTCAGCCTGCCCTCATAGCAGAGGTGCTCCAGCCCTCTGATCATCTTTGTGGCCCTCCTCTAGACTCTCTCCAGCAGTTTCATGTTTTTCTTGTGTTGGGAGCTCCAGAACTGCACACAGTACTCCAGGTGTGGTCTGACAAGAGCAGAGTAAAGGGGGACAATCACCTCCCTTGCCCTGTTGGTAATGCTTCTCTTAATGCAGCCCAGGACATGGTTGGCTGTCTGAGCCGTGTGTGCACACTGTTGGCTCATGTTGAGCTTCTCATCCATCCAGACCCCCAGATCCTGTTCCTCAGAGCTGCTCTCCAGCCACTCACCACTGTCCTGTCCTCCTGTCCACTATTATCTCAGAGGCCCTGGTCTCAGCTTGCCTTTGCTGCAGTGTTCACAGCATGTTTCAGGGCAACAGTTTGTAGGCCCTTACTATCACCCCACCCTTCCAAGGTGTGTCTTCCTGATACATGTCAGAGACAATTTTGATATTGTCACCATCTCCCACCTCCAGTGAGATGGCAGACTGAAGTCTGTCCTTAGGCTCATCACTAGTGTGCCTGGTTTTTAATCCCTTCCTGCTTTGAGATTAATTTAAAGCCCTTTTAACAAGCCATACTAACTCATGAGCTGGAATATTTTTCCTCCCTCTGAGATAGATGTATTCCAGCTGCTGATAGCACACCCAGTGCTATAAAAAGTTAATCAAAATAAAAAACCCTAAATTTCTGTTAGTGGCACCAGCCTCTGAGCCATTATTAATCATGAATGATTTCCTGTTCCTTTCAGTATTCCTTCCTGTAACTAAGGGTATTGAAAAAAATTACACGTGCCCCCGAACCTTCAACCAATCTCTCCAGTGCTTTGAAGTCTCTTTTGATTGCTTTTGGGCTTCTGGTTTAGACCTTATCACTTCCCACCCGCATAACTAGCCAGGCATATTAATCAGAGGGTTGTACTAGAGCAGTCAGCCTTCTGGTGACATTTCTGACCCAGGTGCCAGGGAGACAGCACACTTCCTTGTGGGAGGGATCTGGACAACATAGGGACCCTCTGTTCCCTCAGAAGGGAATTGGCAGCAACAATTACCCTCCTTTTTATTTTTAAGGGTACAAGTCCTGATGCAAGGAGGAGACTGACTGGCTTTAGGCAACCTTCCAGGTGGTGTCTCTTTTCTCTTCTCATTTGTCACCCCATACTTGTTGTGCAAGGGCAACTGGGAAGGTGAAGGGGGGCTGGGAGGGACTTCCCTTGCCTCTCCTAATAGGGACCTGATCTCCTAATAGGGACTCCTAATAGGGACATGTCTATTGCCCCCTTCTTCTAGGGTCACCTCCCTGAAGTGACCTGAAGAGCCTGGTTCCATAAGTCTAACTCCCTTTCACATTCCCTTACAGTCCTTAGTCTTTTAACTTCTTCCTTCAATGCAGCCACTAGGCTGAGCAGATCTTTCACCTGTTCACACTTAACACAGGTGTTGCCTCTGCCACCCTCTATTTCTAGTGGAAATAGAGCACTGCCATGCTCCAGCACTCTGCAGCCAGGGGCCTGTACACCTGCATTTGGTGAAAATTTATTGTTTGGCCATAAGAAATAAAGAAGAGTGAGAGGAGAAAGGGGATAATTAAAGTGAAGAGGGAAAAGGGTAAGAGGTCTTATAGCTATAGCTACCAACAATGCGAGGGTCCTAAAGAATTCTGTCTGGTACCAGTGTCCAGTCCTGCTGGTCCTTCTGTTCTTCTTCTTGTTGCAAAAGCCCTCTTCTATTGTAATGAAGTGTGGAGAAGTGTACAGATGAATTTGAGAGCTCAAGCAGAAGCTCTGAAGCTCTTACCTGTTGCTAGGGAGACATCTTTTATATTCAACTTCACACCTGCCAATCACTGAACTCTGCCTTTCTCCACCCCTCATGTCCCCCACGATGTAAGGTTTCCACACATGCTCAAAGAGGAGTGACCGAGGTGTGGTCTGGGCCTAAGGAGATGTGTCCAAGGCGTGGTCTGCCTTGGAGGTGGGTAGCCTGAGGCCAGGAGTTGTGTTTTGGCATTATAATGATATTATAATGACCAAAGTTCACTTGAGTTCATGGTTTCCTTAGCAACACCAAAACATCAGTCTCTCATGATGACAGTTCCATTCTTTGGTTCCAAGATGATGATCTTAAACAGTGGAACCGTCCATCATAGGTGGCAGGTATGGACCTTTGGTACCAGTTGCTTTCCACAAAGACTTGCAACTATACCAGATTCCATTGTGTGGGAACAGCAACTTAATCAGTAACTTAGTATGGGGTAAGTCACTACATGCTAAGATATTAGCTTGACTTTTAGTCAAGGTTCTTGAAGGTAAGGGGGTCCCGATTCCTAATGACAATGATGAGACAGATAGTACTCTTGGATCACTCCTTACACCCTGTTGTGTCACTCTCCCACACAGGCACGTGAAAGGAGACTATCCTGCTGCTTTTCTCCCCACATCAGGGAAGCCTCTGTTTGCCTGAAAAGAAAACCAAAATAAAGTGCCGCTCAGGAGGAGCTGGTCTTAGTGCCACTGCCTGGTCTTGTGATTGATCTAACAACATAATGTACCTTAGCCTAGACTATTTGCAGAAGAAGCAGAGTGAAATACAGGGAAAAAAATACCAAACCAAAAAACAACCTGAAAAAACAGAAAACTAAAACCATCAGCTACCTGATTCCCACCTGTTTATGCAGAAAAAAGGAGCTATCACCCATGAACCTGAAACCCAGAAGCAGTAACTGGAACAGGAACCCTCTCGTGTTGCAATCTGAACATCAAGCCCTGTAATACTTTGCTCCAGTTAACAATTCCATTTTTGAAGCTGGTATGACTGCACCATGGTATGAGTAATAGCAGCAGGTTCAACTCAATCCTTGGTAGAGAGCAAGAACCCACCTACAGGATTACTCAAAATCTTCCAGTAGTGGTCATCTTAATGTAGACTGTTGGATTACCTACCACTGTTGTGGAAGGCCAATATGGGCCTAATACATGTTATGGCTTGTCCAGACATGATGTCCTGCTCACCCCTACCCTCTGCTGAAGGTGGGGAGCAAATCACGGGAGAGGAGACAAAGTGCTTGGATGCACTCAGTCTGAGGATCTGAGACTTGCTCAGACTTGCTCTGCTTTGCAGTGGTAAATGAGATGCATACAGTTGTTTATGCATGGCTTGTGCCTTCCCAAATAAGGAAAAGCAAGGTCAGTTTTGGCAAAGTGTCAATCTGATTGGTCAAACTCTGTGGCCAAATGAGCCCACATTACACTTAGTTACTAAACATGAGCAAGTCTGCAAGCAATGTGCTTTGTGCTTTGCCTTATGCTCTTTGCCTCATTGTGCTTTGCTTTATTGTGCCCCACTGTGCCTCATGCTCCAGGCCAGATTTGCTGTGTTACAAGCTTTACTGTACAAGCTTGTCCACCTGAACTCTTGCCATGCCTTGAATTTACCAGGAGAAGGCATTAAGTGCCTCCACATTGTGGCAAGAATAAGCCACCAGCAAGACATTGTGTCTGCCTGCACACCATCTGTCCTGGAAGGAATCAAGGCCAGGTCAGAGACCGTGCTAAACCCCAGATTCCTGCTCCAAAGTCTCTAATGGATACCTACCACTGAGAGAAACCTCTTCATGTGATTTGGGTACTGCCTGATACCATAATGCAGCCCCAAAAATCCAGAGATACTAGTTTGTGAGTAAATATTCCAAAAAGCCTCTTTGTAATTAAAGTGTTGGTTATGTAACTGTAAACTCTATTGTGCCTTCTGCCTTAGTAGAAAGGAGCATCTTGAGTCACCCCAGAGGGTAAGCAGCATATTGACCGTGAGAGTCTTTTTCCAACCATTTAAATTGTTTATATATTTCTAGTTCTTTCTTGATTGTTCAAATTTCCTGTTTTTCCTCTGTGTAAATACCCACAACTGTGCATCTGAACCTTGTATATAAGTTTTCTGGTGAAATTTAATATTAATAAACAAGTCTCATAGTTATTAATATTTTTCCCTGAAAATTAATATTAAAGTCTATATTAATTTTGTATATATCATAACACATACCAAAAGAAAGTCTGCCTGTTCTGACCATTTGAGCTAGATTTCTAGCTCAGGCATAGAAAAAAATTAGGAACATAGAAGCTTAGACACTGATTGCACAGTGGAAAAGTGCTGGAGTCTTTGAGTGAAGAGGTGAAAATGCCAGGGATAGCAACTTTGGATAAGTTAATATAATTTCATTGGAGCATCAAAACCTTTATATCTAAAGTACAGCTTGTATCACCCCCTTGCTGCTTTGCTGCTTCACTGCCATTTTACTTCATTCTCACCTCCTCTACGGTTGCTATATTCTGTAATACTTTATTTTGTCTGTACTGTTATATTTAGTTTAACTGTAAAAATACTATTTCATTTTCTGACTTTCAAAATCCTGAGTTGTAGTGACTTTTTTCTTTCTGGGGCAGATTTACAATAAGTTATTGGGGAAGGGTTCCACTCCAACCCATAACACATACTAGAAGGGGGTTGCCTGATGGTAAAGGTCACAAAGAAAGGAAGGAGATCTGAGGAAGACTGATGTGCTGGTGTGAACTAATTGGAGGATTTGAATAAGAAATTAGACTATAGGCTGAGAAAGGAAAACACTGATGATGCTACTTCACTCATAGGTTTACTGAAAAAAAGAAAAGAAAATGTTTAAGGGTTGTAACCCAAACATAGATAAGACAGTGCTGCTTGAGCTGCTTGAGATACTCTAGCTGCTGCACGTTTCTCCCTTGTTAGCTGGATCTGAATAACTTCTAACTACTTTCCTGCTGCTAAACCCCGTGGTTGACCTACTCTTGCTTTCCTGTCATGTAAGACAGATAGTGGCATAAGATTGGGAAGTGGGGGGAAGGTGGTAGAGTGGTTGAAAACCCCTCTTAGGGGCTTTGATCTCTGGAAGGGGTGTGGTGTTTCTGTATTAGCTTTTTACTCTATATATCTGTAAGTATCTGTTATATATTGTAAATATCTGCTTGTATATTGTGCAAAGATGTGAATATAAAGCTTCATTTATTAACTTCCTACCAACTGAGTCCTAGCCTGGATTATTTAAAAGTGTGGGGGGTGGGTAACTGCTGAACCACCAATTATTTTAATTGGTGCCCAATGTGGGGCAGAGGTTGAATTCCATTTGTTTGATTGCTAATTAATCCTGGAAGTTAAATCGAAGCTGACCTGGCTGTTGTAGTTGATCATTTCTTCTGTAACAATGTGGTTTTTACATAGATGGCTTGTGGACAAAATTGGTATTTTTCTATGGGATTTGGCATGGAGGAAGATTGAAAGAATGTTTCAGAATTTCAGCAACTATATTCTTTCTCAGGTTGGATTTAATATAACTGAGATAGCTACCAATGCTGTTTTTAATGTTTTTAATAAGTCAGACAATATTAGTAATCAAATAAGCTATTCAACCACTTTGGTACACATGATCCTGCCAAAGAGCAGTGTTCCTGATCCTTGCAAAGACTTCTGTTCAAAGACCATGGTGATATAGCTGACGTGTGTAATTGTATTCTTATTAATTATGGATTTATTCTTAATTACTGACCTAAGCCTGAAAGCATCTGCTACCACTTAAAAAGGAAACAGAGAGATCATGACAGGAGAAAGAAAAACAAAGATGCTTCTATTCAAACAGGTTTAGACACCAATTCTGGCTATATGCCCAGAAAATGTACCTAAACAATGCTGATTCTATTGCAGCTGTTGATAATAACATTTCTCCTGTTTTTTATAATAACAAGTCAGGCACTCAAGGACAAGCCACTCAGAACTCACAAAGATCTTTTTTCTACAGTTTCTGCTAGCAGTTTGGATTATCAGACAAAACATTTCTGATCCTAAGGCAGCAGCAGCTCAAGCTCCCCAAAATTCTGATCCATTTGAAGGCAAATCTTCTGTTAAACTGCTCCCTGTGAAGATGAAATCTAATATTGGGTCAAAGAATGGGTCAAATGAAGACTTAGGAACAGGTACCTCTGGTGCTCAGGAGGAAGAAGAAGAGGAGAAAGTTAGTCTTAAAGATTTGAGCAGTTTACTGAGAGCTAAATATGAGGACAATGTAGGATTAGCTATCAAGGGGGAAGATGGCTCTCAAGAGATTAGGAATGATGTTAGGAGGGTTTTGTTTGGTCAGGTACCAACAGACCAGCAAGGAGAGGAAGAGGAGAAGGGTGACATCCAGGGCTCTTATCATCCCCTCACAGAGATCAGGGAAGTTAGATAGGAATATTCAAGGGAATCAGGAGAGCCAATCCTAAGCTGGCTGGTAAAATGCCGTACTATTGGTGCAAATGCCCTGCAGGTAGGAGACAAGTCTGCAAAGCAGCTAGGCCCACTGGCAAAGGAGAGTGGAGTGGACAAACACCTGGCAACCACTCGTGGTGTGGTTAGCTTGCAGACACATTTTCTGCTGGCTGTGGGTATGAGATACACCTCCCAAGATGATTCGCCATGGGTAGCTAGGAGATGGAACACACTTGAGCAGGGAATTAAGCTTCTGAAGGAGTTGCTGTGAAGGAAGTGCTTTATGGAGATCATGACATACATGAGCCTGATAACATTCCTCTTGGAACAGGTCTCATAAAGAAGCTTATTGAATTTGCTCCTTCATTGTATACTAACATCTTGGCTAGCAAGTTTCTATCAAAGGCTGATAATGAAAGGCTGCTCACTGTTGGTGAGTTCACTGACCAACTAAGGCAGATAGAGGACAGCTTGTTGCATTCTACCCTAGTCTCTGTGATATAAATGATGACTATATTGCACAGGCTGTACAGAACCTCCAGAGAAGATGCCAGTTCATGCTAAAGAAGGTCCTCCCTATGGTGATCTTTCTGATCAGGAAAAGAACTATGCTTTGTTCACAGATGGTTTCTGTTGTCTTGTTGGGAACAAGTGAAGACAGAAGTCAGCAATATGGAGTCTTACCAGGAGAGTTAGTGAAGCGAAAGATGGAGAAGGAGAATCCAAGTGAATTTGCTGAGGTAAAAGCAGTCCAACTTGCTCTTGATGTGGCTGAATGGGAAAATTAGACTATACTTTACCTCTACACCGACTCAAGGATGGTAGCCAATGCTCTATGGGGTTGGCTAAAGGACTGGAAAAAGAGTGTTTGGCAGAGGAAAGGAAAGCCTACTTGGTGTGCTGATCTATGGCAGGATATTGATGCACGACTGGAGAGAATTCCAATGAAGGTATGGCACGTAGACACACACATGTAACCAGATCATCCAGTCATATATTTTTCCTTAACTTTTTGCACAATAAAGTAGTAACAGATAACATTTTATACCTCTTTGGTTTTCATCACTGTAGTACCTATATATTCTTATCTTCTGTTTTGTTTCTTATCCATTTTTCCCTCCTGGTTTGAAAAACTACTAAATATTTGGAACAGCTATGGAGCAGATAATTTGCTTTTAGATCAGAGCAATATCCTGTGTAGTCCCCTTCCTCTTTCAAAAAAAAGTAGTATTAACTCTGCAACTAGTCATTAATTAGACCTGAGAGCAGGGTAGGATTATCTACAACACTTGGTTTTAGAACTGAGGATTACTAAACAATGCTCCAAATTCAGGAAAAGACTAAAATATTCAAACTAAGACCAGAAGATGGAGTGTTGAGTAATATTTGAGTAAATGTCTCTTAATACCAGGCACTCTTTAATTTCAATATTGTGAAAAACAAGAAAATACATTATTATTGCAATAACTTAGCATTAAGTATGTAATGTTTGCTTAGTTTGCTCTGACCAGTTCCTCATTCACATCAGCATGTACAGACAAGCTGTGAGTGACCTGCAATTGATCAGAGTGCAGATTTTGTGGCTAACGATTGTACTAAGTATTCTTAAGAGAATAGTAATGTACAGAAAGTTTATTCCAGAGCTACAATACTATAGGTCGCTGAGGCAATTGCCACTAAATTGACAGAGGAAAATAAACAGTATTAAAACCAGACTAATCAACATTACGACTCGCTTGGTGGACATGGGGAAGACTGTGAATGTAGTCTATGTGGACTTCAGCAAGGCCTTTGACACTGTCTGGCCAAGCTGGCAGCCCATGGCTTGGACAGGGGCACTCTCTGGGTTAAGAGCTGGCTGGATAGTCAGGCCTAGAGAGTGATGGTGAATGGTGACACATCCAATTGGCTGCCAGTCACTAGTGGTGTGCGCCAGGGCTCAGTGCTGGGCCCAGTCCTGTTCAATATCTTCACTGACAATCAGGATGAGGGAATTGAGTCCAGCATCAGTAAGCTTGCAGACAGCACCAAGTTGGGTGCATGTGTGGCTCTGCATAGAGACCTGGACAGGTTGAATAGATAGGCTCAGTCCAATACCATGAGTTTTAAGAAGTTCAAGTGTTGGATTTTGCACTTTGGACAGAACAAACCTATGCAGTGCTACAGGCTGGGGACAGAGTGGCTGGAGAGCAGCCAGGCAGAGGGGACCTGTGGTTACTGGTTGACAGACAACTGAACATGAGCCAGCAGTGTACCCATGTGGCCAAGAAGGCCAATGGCAACCTGTCCTGTATCAGGAATAGTGTGGTCAGCAGGACCAGGGAGGTAATTCTTCCCCTGTACTCTGCACTGGTTAGGCCACACCTTGAGTACTGTATCCAGTTCTGGGCCCCTAAATTTAAGAAGCTGAGATGCGTGGATGTGTCCAGAGGACAACAAGGCTGGTGAGAGGGCTGGAGCACAGCCCTATGAGGAAAAGCTGAGAGAGCTGGGGAGGAGGCTCAGGGGACACCTTATTGCTCTCTACAGTAGGCTGTAGCCAGGCAGGGGTTGGTCTCTTCTCCCAGGCACTCAGTGACAGAACAAGAGGGCATAGCCTCAAGCTACAACAGGGCAGATTTAGGCTGGATGTTAGGAAGAGGTGCTTCATGGAAAGAGCCATTGGGCATTGGAATGGGCTGCCTGGGGAGGTGGTGGAGTCACCATCCCTGGAGATGTTTAAAGGGAGACTAGATGAGGCACTTAGTGTCATGGTTTAGTTAATTAGAAGGTATTCAGTGATAGATTGGACTCAAAGGTCTTTTCCAACCTGTCTAATTCTGAGATAAAGTGAATTTTATTTAATTTATGCACACTACTAGGCAAATTCCTAATTATTTGTTTAATATTAGTAATGCTTTTTCCACATGTGGTTTAATACATGGACTGTTCAAATTAGTAGCTGTAGACAGAGGAAAAGGTATTCAGATGTGTAAACTTTTTCCATATCATGATAGAAATACATTGTACCAGAGGGGTCATTCCCTTGTGTCCTCTGCTGAGGCAGCACTCATAAATCTAGAGTATCTTAAAAAATATGTATTGTCATAAAAAGGTTTAGAGAAGGACATTATATATATTTTTAGCTGATAGATTTCTATGATAACAAGTATTTATGGCTTTAGAAGATTTCCTTAATATCTGATGGAAAATTCTAGCTTTGGAGGAAAAAAAGGCATAATGTAGTCTTCTTTTTAAAACACTTTTACATTTTGAAAAAAATGCCACCAGTCTTTCCTATTTCAGGTTAAATAAAACTAAATTAAAACATTTGAACATTCTGTTACTTTGAACCCTTTGCTGAAGAAGAGTATGTGAAACTCAAGAGAATATTCCAGTTTAGACATCACCAGAACCTGGTAAACAGATAAAATATTGTCTTGTGTTTTGCAGGAATAATTCTTGTAGTAAACAACATCACAAGATTTGTTTTCTTTAAAATACTATAGTATTGTAGGCCATTGGTGGTCTGTTATCAAACAGACACTTTCTTATTAAAATGCTTCCTGGTCAGTTTTTTAAAATTTGCATTTAGGCACCCAGTTTCACATAATCACAGAATACTAGGGGCTGGAATCATCTAGTCAAACCTCCCTGCTAAAGCAGGTTCATCCAGAGTACTGAATCCAGGAAGGAGTCCATGTGGATTTGAACACCTTTAGAGAAAGAGACTCCACAATCTCTCTGGGCAACATGTTCCAGTATTCCATCATTCTGAAATCAAAAAAACAAAACTTATGATTAGGTGGATTTTATTTCCTTTTGGCTACAAAGATTTACACTTGTGTAGTGGGCTAGAGCTAGGCTGATCTGGGGTTAATTCTCCTCTAATGCTGTGTTTTGCAGTGCTGTATCTGAGCATTGATAAGGCAAAAGTGTTGTGGCTACTGCTGTAGCTGAGCACCCAGGATGTTTTTTTGGTTGTTTTTTTTTTTCCCTCAACATCTCACTACCCCAAGATGCTGAGAGGACACAGCTGAACCAGGTGATCCAGACTGGCCAAAGGGATTTTCCATACCATACGAAGGCAGCTCAGATATAAGAAGGAGGTAATAGAAGAAAGTTTGGGAAGATTCATCTGTGGTGTCTGTTCTCCAGGAGTAACCATCAAGCGTAGAGAGCCCTGCTTCCAAGACTAAAACATCACGCAGCTGATGGGGAGTAGAGATTAACATCTCTCTCTGCTCCTGCTTCTGCGCGGTCTGTTGTTTTTGCTTATTTTCATTATTAAATTGCTTCTATCTTATAATTGGCCCTTGTTATATTTTCCCCTCTCCCCTGGCCATTTAAGAGGAGGAGTGATAGAGAGGCTCTGGTGGGCCCCCAGATGGGGCAAAACCACCACAACTTGCCTTTTCTGAAATTGTTTTTGTTGGTTTTGAGTAATTTTCCATTTTAACAAGAAAAAAAAAACAAACACCAAAACTCAGAACAACCCATTTAACTCTTGCCTCCATCCTGCCACCCTTCCTAGGCTGATATAATTTGAAAACTGAAAATTTGATAAGCATGTTTTTTTACCATCTCTCCAGCTTTCAGTGAAAATATTAACTAGAATATCAGTCTGGGCAGACCAAGTCTGAGTCCCTCCTGAGTGTCCTGCCAGTGTGAGAGCATGCCACAGCTGTGGCAGCTGTTCTCTGATTATACTTTTTTACTGCTTCTAGTTTCAGCTCACCTTGGTCTTATCTATATCACACTTCCTTAACTTATTTATGGCAACAGATCGCTGACAGTAGTTATCTCCTTATATATGCTGCTTTGCATATTTGCTTTGTCTTGATTTGGACTCCAAACTTTGTGATGGGTGGCTGCTTTATTTTGATACTTAATTATCTCAGTGTTTGTAACTTGATTGCTTAGAAGTGTCTTCCATTAGTTTTCTGACTATTTAGGTTTAGATGACTGATGAAGAATTCTTCTGGCTTTCCCATATTGCTTTATTATAAAAAGATGTGCTTTTGTCTTTCACAGTTTTCAAAGATGCTTTTTGTCCTTTCTGATGAGTTTTGAGCAGCTCTTTACATATTCTTGAGTGATCTTTTGAGCTGCTGCTGACTTTAATTGATCTTATTTACACAAATTCTGTTTGGTCCTGCTCTACTAAAAGAGTCTCTGTGATGTCTGGCTTTGGGAGACACATTATTATCTTTAATTTCATAGATTTCTTCCCCAAAAGTTACTTATGATCCTGTGCTCTCCTTAAGAACACTAAAATTTTGGATTATTAAAGATATCTCTAACTGCTGTTAAATTACCTGCCTCCTGCCATAAGCATTTGAATATCACTAGCCTCTATTGACATGATTGAGAGGTGAGTATTTTCCATAATGTAGGTTTTCTTCCCAAGCCACAACTGATGCTATTCTTAAAAAATATATAAATAAACAATCCTATTCTATTCTTAATCATCTGCTTAGAAGAATGTTTATTGGTTGATCTCATTTATAATTTGGCTGATTGCTCTGTTTACCTTAGCTTTTATGCCTTTCAAAAATTATTAGGCTGCCACTCTACTATGTCCAGTCCACCTTAGTCACACTTGGCTTAGCTCTATTAACTTATTTGATGCCCTGGATTCTAAATCCTCATTGACATCACCATAATATTTCAAATTACCACATTAATATCTCCCATTCCACAGATTTCTTTAAGCAAGTAATTAACCGTAATCAAGGGTCTGATTTTTTTTTTTATATTTGAACAGTTGCAGATTCATCTCTCTGCCACAAATTGCATTACAAAACAATGGAAATAAGTAAATAAACCAAATAAAACTCTGTTTTATCAGTTCTTCCAGGGCTGTTTCCATTTGAAAAAGCACCAGGTAAAATTAAGCTACCCTTTCACACCAATCATAAATTACTGTCTCAAAAATTATATGATCAATATAAATTAAGCTTAAGAGGGACAGAGATCTGCTGGAGAGGGTCTGGCAGAGGGCTACAAGAATGATTAGGGGACTGGAGCACATGCCTTATGGGAAGAGGCTGAGGGACCTGGGGCTTTTTAGTCTGGAGAAGAGAAGACTGAGAGGGGATTTAATCAATGTAGAGGGGATTTAATCAATGTTTATAAATATCTGGGGGATGGGTGTCAGTAATGGGGGACAGTCTCTTCTCACTTGCTCCCTGTGATAGGACAAGGAGCAATGGATGTAATTTGCAGCACAGGAGGTTTCACCTCAACACAGGGGGAAATTCTTTACTGTAAGGGTCACAGAGCACTGGAACAGGCTCCCCAGAGGGGTTATGGAGTCTCCTTCTCTGGAGACTTTCAACGTCTGTCTGGATGCATTCCTCTGTGACCTGAGATAGATTGTATGGTCCTGCTCTGGCAGGAGAGTTGG
>VWZI01010433.1:95655-190572 GCA_013396835.1 Psilopogon haemacephalus
AAAAAAAAAAAAAGTAAACCATGATGAAAATACAACTTTGTTTTGTATTTTATTCAAAATTTCATCTTTTGATTCTCTACTTCTAAAATCAAATATGATGTTAAAAGAGAACTTTTCTATGTATTGCTTAAGATTCTGAATATTCATCATAGGCTCACAACTGAGAGGAAATTAGTTTCTAGTTGAAATTATTAACATCCTTCCTTAAAAAGATCTTCCTTAAAAGAGCAGGTGAATCTGTTCGTGCCTCCACTTCCCAATGTGAATCCGTGAGCAGTGGAAATGCAAGAGGCTCCAGGTGTGGAAGCGCAGATGGCTCTGGCTATGCCAGCAGCCTCTCCTGGTCCCATAGCTTCAGGTAGAGCTTCAAAGATGGTGTCATGCAGAAAAAGCACGTTCCTCATTGGCGGGCTGATTGCAGTGGCAGCTATGAGGCAAGTCATTTCTATCCTCTTGTTGGGCACAGCCACTTCCCACTCAGGGGATGAGCTGATTGTGCCACAAGAAACTGCCATGCACCAGTACCTGTCTTGCTGCAGTGCAGGCAGCAAGCATGGGCAGGCAGCACTGTGAATGATTAGCCTGCATTTGAAATGTGTCCTGCCAGGATACCTGCAGAGAGCGGTAACAAGAATCTGCTCCCCCTGCTGCAAGTTATTCCTGAATTTACAGTGGCAGAACTGTCGGTACCAAGTATGGGCAGTGGAGGGAGTTTGCTCCCCTTCTCACTAACTCCTGCCAGTTCTGCAGAGGGTGGCCAGCCAAGACCAGTGGCAAAGGGCAGTGTGTCTCTGTGTATTCCCACTGAGTTTTCAGCGGTGGCAGAAGTGGCAGCGGCAGCCCTCATGCCAAGCTCGAGCAGCAGGGTGGGCCATGAGGGTGCCCTGACAGTAACGCCTCCCCTAGCCAGTGAGGTGGTGATGAGGATGGACAGTCCTGGCCTGGTAGTGGCTCCTGTGAATGGCACTGACCTGATAGTGATTTTCTTCCCTATTCAGCCATCCCCTTCTTGTCCACCACCAGATCCACCTCCTTTTCAGTTGTCCACTGAGAGGGTAGATGGAGAGCTGTTGGGAAAAGTTGAATAGAATTTGAAAACTGTTATGTTTAGATTGGGGAAGAAATATAAGGGCATGGACTGGTGGTGTGGCAGGTTCACTTTTGATTGTGCAGCTAGAGCAGAGGAACTGCAAGACAGAACCTTCAGGAGTGGTGGACAGCTTGGTACAAGAGACAAGTAGACGCATGGGACTCTTGTAGATACTGGAACCCATCTGTTAATAAAGGAATTTCTCTCCTGAATACATGAGAAGATAGCTTGAAGAATGGAAGTGAACTGGACTTAGTTGCCCCTTTTGACTGCCCAAGAGGTGGAGACATGCCATTCAAGATGGATGTGGACTACTCCAGATTGTGATAAGAGAATCTGCAATGAGTAATAGAGATTTTGCAGTGAGCTGTTGCTTCTGCAATTGTAGTTCAGTGGTAGAACACCCTTTGATGTGGGAGACCTGGGTTTGATTCCTGGCTGGATGCACAGATTGCAAAGATTTGAGTGACTGGGACTGTCCATTATTTGATATTGAGTGCTACTGAACAAAATGAAGATGAAAAGAGAGTTCCTCTGTTTGTGAAAAGAATCTGCTGGGGAAAAAAATATATGGGTGTTTTCTGCCTTTGGGTGGGGATACAACCTGTCCAAGGGGTGGTTATTTCCTAATGGGAGGAAGTCCAGGACACATGTTGGAAGATGCAGGAAGGTGGTAAGATCAAGCATGTTCCACAGAGGAATTTGATTTTGACTGAGAGAGTTTGAGTTCAAAGTATGTACAAGTAGCTATTAAGTCTCCTTCAGAAAACTGATGTCATCTGAGAAGTCCCATTTTATGAGAAAAAGAATTGTGTCCAGGGCATGAGTGACAGATTAGTTTGAAGAAAGTATCAGAAAGCTGATTTGGATGGCACCATTTACTATATAGAATCTGTTTCTAGTTAAATGAGCAGGAATTATGGGATTGAATAAGGGATGGAATGTCCCAGGTTGGGAACTATAGGGTTAAAAATCCTCTAGGGACTAGAGAAAAATTGTTATTCAATCCCATCATTCTGCTATCTCTTTATAAACTCATGGTGAGGCCAGCTCACTCTCCTTTCCTCCCCCTCCAGCCATGTCTGGGCAGGAGCTGTGTTATTGGGATAAACACATAAGGAGTAGGCCTGTTTTGGGGCCTCCACAGGCTTTTGGTTATGCCTATGGATGGCAGAGGCATTGGGTGGGGGGGAAATTGGAGCACTGTGGACTATAGATTCAGTTTTGGGTTGGGGGAAAAAAAATCAAGGGAGTTGCTATAGATTTTGTATGTGCTTTGTAATTTTCTTCCTGTATCTCTCTTTCCAAAAATATAATTCTGTTCCCTCTCCAATTCATTTGAGAGCTGCATTTCTGTTGACTCTTTAAAACCTCGACAGATATACACATGGTCTGCAAACTACCTTCACATGAACCTGCTTTTAGAATGCCTTATAAATGATGTCTCCTATTAAACCTTCCAGAACAGTTCATTTGCTGAAGTTGTGATCAAATTCTGAATGTCAGCCAGCTTTAATATTACTTATTTTACCTGGCTTGATTCCTAGGAATAAGTCCACAGTGTCCTCTAGTCATGTTAGTTTGTGAAATAAGCAATCACTGTCCACAAATTATGTTACTTTTTCTCCAAGGACGTTGCTTTCATGGTATCTGTGACTTTTAGCACCGTTTTGTATAGGCTTAAAATTATCATTTTATTTATTACTACTTAAATTACAATAACTTATTGACATTAATGAACTAAATCATGAACTCAGAGCAATGGATTATTATGATGATAAAATTTCAAGCTTCCTCCTAGCAGACCTGTGTTTTGTAACTATTGTTGTCTGCCAAATATTATTTCTTTCTCTTGCTCACACATTTATACTCCTCCTTGATTGCTAGTTGACAGCCATGGACATTGTTTCCTTATTTTCCTTGCAGTGGGAAAACTTTAGGTCCTTCTGATCTACATGAAGATTGTGGAGATCTGTAGGACATGAAGAGAAATGAAGAACAGGTGGTTATTAAAGGTTCACTAGGAAAAAATAGTTTTCCTTTTATTTTTTTTGGCTATTATCAGCTACAGCTTTTTATCAGTTCTTTAAATTCTATTGCATTTTTTATACTGCCCAACCATTTCTTCCCTATAGTTGTGATATACTTCCTGCTGATTTTCATACCACTCAAATAGAAATACATATTGGGTTTCCTGTAAGTATCTCTGATTTAAGGAATGTTCAACACCAAACTTCAACATTTTACACATGATTTTACTCCTTCTCTGACTTCTTTTTCTCTCCCTCTCTCTTTTCCAAGACAGTCCTCACTTTATTTCATCATGGAAACTGAGGCAAACTGGAGTCCTTCATCCCTATGTTATGAATATACGCATGAAAAGAATGTCCTGTGAAGCATGAAACAGGCCTCTAAGTTTGCAGGGCTGTAGTACTTTGCAGAAATATAATAAGATACAGACCACCCCTGCATATCTTTGTCAGATGAAACAGTGCACAGGAACAGAATTGAAAGAAAATAAGAAGTAATCAAAAACAAATAATAAAATATCAGTATTCACTTTTTTATCAAAACCACTTTGTCTATAAAAGCTTGCAGTGTTCATGGAAAAATTAAAATTTCCCAAACAATTTTTTTCCAATGGAAAAATAATTTCAATAATATACATATAACTATATTTATGTAAAACAAAAGTGAAATTAAAATTGGGGGTTTCTTAAGTTGATTTTTAAAAAATAGTTGATTAAAATATTTGTGTCATTCAGAGTATCTGCATAAAAATTAGAGCTTTAAATGAAAGAAGGACATTTCCCCTAAAATGGTGTGTGCCTTCAAATAAATACTCAGTAATTCATTTCTGTTGCAATGGAACTGAGAGAGACCAAGGACACAAGGATAAATTGATCTGGATGATTGCATAGCATAGAAAGCAATGACAACAGATACCAAGTCCCTGTCTAGTAGACTGTTCATAGGACCAGTCCATCTGCAAGACTCTTTCCTTTACAGTTAATGTGATGTTATTTGGTAAGTCAAGTATTTTGCAACAACTTTAAAGTAACATTTCTTTGAACATCTAGGTTATCTAGGTTCTTCACATGTGGAAATGCATAACAAGAATGAAAAGTGTCAAATATTCTTCTAGAAACTTACAATTCATTGATTTACTAAAATACAGGCCATTGTTTCTTTCCTATATATCTCCCAGATTTATATAAATGAACCTTAGAGATGGAAAGTGCATGAACATTTCGTTCCTCTAATGAAGAGTTATGTCAACTGAAGTCTGTGGTCAGATAAAACTGTAACAAATTTGTACAAATGACCAGATGCCTGGTTCTATCTGCCTTTCTTAAAACAATGCCCAAGTAGTAAATGTTACTTTAATGTTGGTATAGTTTCAATTATAACATAAAATCACAGAATCATAGAATTGTTTATGTTGGCAGGGACCTCAAAGGTAATCTAGTTCCAACCCCCTGCTATAGGCAGGGACACCTCCCACTAGAACAGGTCTCACAAGGCCTCATCCAACCTGGCCTTGAACACCTCCAGGGTGGGAGCATCCACAACCTCCCTGAGCAGCCTGTTGCACTATCTCACCACCCTCAATGTAAAGAACTTCTTCCTAAGTTTAAATTTCCCCTCTGCCAGTTTAAACCAGTTATCCTTCATCCTGTCATTACAAGACCTTGTAAATAGTCCCTCCCCAGCCTTTTTGTAGGGCCCCCCTAACCAAATAAATATAAAATACAACCAAATTAATATTAAATTATTTGCTTAGTAAATGTGCAACCAGATCCCTTTTTGAATTTCAGTGTAGAAAACCATAACACATAAGATTGAAAAAGGAGATTATGAAGCTAAAGATCTTGCTCCTGGGGAGCTGAGGAGAATTTTATTGAGGAATCATCTACTTCTCTCTGAATGGGTTTTTGAAAGGTGTTTAGTACTTAAATATATACTTAGCTTTACAGTAAAGAAAGATTTTGCTCCAGACACCTGTGTTTTGAAATAGTCATAGCTGTTGGCTGCAGACCCTACTGTGGAACTTGCAGTGTTGGTCCTGATGTTTGTGGGGATTTGTGGTGTTTTTCTCTTTGTTTGGTGGGTTTGTTTTATTTTGAAATGTGTGGTTTTTATGCTGTTGTCCAGTCAAAATTGTGAAAGTAACCTGTACCATTGAGATTTCCAAATATCAGAATACCAGATTTGTCATCCAGCACCATCATTATTTATTTTTTAATTTAAATTATGAAAATATTGGTTACTCACCTTCTTTACTCTTCCCAGCTGTGCTGGTTTGAACTAATTGGAGGATTTTAATGAGAAATTATATTATAGAGAAATGATAAACAATAGAGAAATTATGAGAAAGGATAAACAAAACTTGATTCTACTCCACTCATTTGTTTTACTGAGACACTTGGTTCTTTCTCCCCTTCCTTCTGTTTTTATTTTAAAATACTCCATGAAAAGTTGTCATTTCTCACCATTGTGCTACAAAAATCAGATTATTGGAGTGAAGTGTGCAGAAATATAAGACAGTTGAAGAAACTGGATGCTTTGAATGCTGTTTCAGTAATTCATTTTAGGATGTGCTTGTCAAATGTTGACAAGAAATAGAAATTCAGACTTTTTCATTTCAGAAAATATTGAACAGCTGAAGGATCTGTTCTAAGTAATGACTTTGTATTACTATATAATGAAAACTTCCATGTTTTCCAGGAAATGCACCTGCTTATATACTAGACAAAAATAAAAATAAGAGTGAAAACATCCAGTCTGAATGTGATCTGTCCAGTATACTGGTGACAGAGATGTGGGATTTTACAGCAAGATCTGAAAACCAGTAACATGTTTAGTAACATACGATATTTGCTAACAGATGGAGACATAAAAGTGTTTGTGAGTAGTGTATGGTCTGTGTAATTCTGTTGACGGGTTATTGTTATCTAGTCTTATCTGTTTATTCATATTATTCACACTTTATATCCTTCATTGCTGTTATTTAACAAAATAAAATTATTAAGTGAATGCATTAGAGAAACTAGGTTACATTTGCAAAATTTCAAAATAAGGTTCTGGGAAAGTACTTAAGGAGAAATAGTAATCTATGCCTTGATAATCTTCTTTGATCTCCCACTTTTTACAGGACAAGAGTGAATCAGTGCTTTCAGTGTTCCAACAGACTTTCTATGCTTCTTTCTACTTCTTTCATTTCAATTTATTCCTGCCTGTGGTGCATTGGGAAATTTCCTCCATCCCAACAAACCTTACCAGACCAACTCAGATGGCTTGAAAGTAAACTAAAGCTATATTTTACAGCAAGCTCTATTTATAAGCATATATACAAAATATGTTTATGTGTGTTTACAATTATATATGATTTAGAAAGAATACAGAAATTCAATCCTCTCCCATGGACAAAGAAAGCCTATAAGGGGCCAATGCTACCTTCTTCTCTCTCCCCAGATAGAAAAACAGCAAGATCTCTTGTATTATCTGGTCAGTAAATGTAAGCATTCAATTATGCAGTGGAGGAGGTAGAAGACAGAAGTCAAAGACAACACAGAGACATTGTTCATATATTGCAGTTTTATCCCTCTTGGCAAACCAGTGAATGATATAGACTTTGCAATTATTATTCTTTTACAATGAATGCCATGCTCATTCAGTCTGTATTAAAATGAATGTCCATAAACTTTCTCTCTCTTGTTTGTAATTAAGAACCAAGATAGAGTGTTTGCTCTGAAAGAGCTACACTGCTTTGGTCAGATGTTGACAATTTATTATGGTACAGTATACTTTGACTTAATCATCCTGCCACAACACTCCCAGAAATTGAATTTCTCTGGAAGGTCTTTTGATCTTGTTTCTCTTTATGGCAAAACCTGCTTGCAACAAAATGTCAATTATTTTGTTACCTTTCTCGAAGACCTTCTCAGCAGTTTGGCTCCACACGATGATATAATTGATGAATTGTATGTGTTTTGGAGCTTTACCTTTCTCCAATGTGTTGTGGATCACTGAGTGACAAATCGTTGAACTATGTTTCCAACCCTGAGGCAGATGGTTGAACTGATACTGGATTCCTCTCCAGGTGAGTGCAAATTGAAGTCTGCATTCCTTGGCTATGGGAATAGAGAAGAAAGCATTAGCAATGTCTATGGTAGCATACCATTAGGTTCCTTTGATTCCAGCTCATATTGGAGTTCCAGCATGTCTGGTACAGCTGCAATCATGGGCACTCATTGAGGTCACAGAAGTCAATTGTGAGGTGCCAGTCACCATTAGGCTTGCATGCAGGCCAAATAGGACTGTTGAAAGGTGAACGAGCTTTCTTGATGACCTTTTGACTTTCCAGTTGACAAATCAGCTGATGAATGTGTAACAAAGAGGCACGGTTAGTTCTGTACTGCCTGTGATGCACAGTTTCAGTAGCAATTGGCAGCTTCAGGTCCTCTATATCATGATGTCCCACAACTGCAGATTCATCTGAAAGTTCAGGTCTAATGGACAATTTCAGTTTACCATCCCCAGTTCCTACAGATACTATACCAAAAGCCCATTTATGAGCCTTAGGATCTTTGAAAGAACCTTCTCTCAAAAAGTCAATTCCCAAAATGCAAGGTGCATCAGGACCAGTTACAATAGTATGCTTCTTCCACTCTTTACCAGTTAAACTTATTTCAGCCTGCAACTTAGTTAACTCTTGAGATCCACCAATGATTCCAGTAACAGTTATAGCCTCTGTCCCTTTGCAATTTGATGGCAATAAAGTACACTGAGCACCTGTATGAACTAAAGCCCTGTATTTCTGAACTTCTGAACTGCCAGGACACCTAATGAATATATTCCAATAGATTTGGTTTTATCTGCTATCCCTTTCCTCTTCCTTGCTAGAGGAAGGACACTCCTAATGCTGAACATGGCATGTAGGGTGTACACAATGGTTGGTGGTGTTGTGAGAGGAATTACAATTATTAGAATAATTGCAATTGCTCTGAGGAGCTGAAAAAGTGACAGCTACTCTTCTGGCATTGCTGCCTCTGTTTCTGCCGCTCTGCAGTTCCCTGACTCTCTTTGAAAGGACTGAAGTAGGTTGACTATCTCATTTGTTCATGTTCTCACCAAATTGGTCATGCAGGATTATCCAGATTGATGCACATGATTGCTGGTGTCTGGGTGAGATTTGTCTCCTGTGCTGGAATTGCCTTGCAGGAGGTGGGCATCCGTTCCTGACAGCAGAACCATGCACCCATTCAAATGATGAAGGAATGGTATCCTCTGCCAGATTGGATATGGAGGTTTTAAGTTCCTCCTTCAGTTATTTCAGAATTTGGGGCACAATTAGAAATTGATGTCTAAGAATTCAAATTGGTTGCAGAAATTGAGGCCTGAGAGTCCTGACTGGCTTGACCTTGGCTGCCTGATTTGTTATTGTCAACAATTGAGGCACTTGCAGCATTGTTTTGAGAACACACTCTGGACATACCACCAGAACTGCTATCTAAATCCACCGTCTGAACAGCAATAGCTTTATTTTTCTTCTGAGCCCTGTCTAGCAGTCTCTGTATCAGAGCAGCAGACATTTTTTGACACAGAGCAGAAATTAAGAATAAAACTACAATGAATAAGACTATAATTACACATGACAAATATATCACTGCCTTCCTTGAGTAGAAGTTTTGACAAGGGTCAGAGATGGTGCTTTTTGGAAGAGTTACCCTTACTAGAGCTGTAGAATAACTCATTGAATTATTTTCTGACTTATCAAAAGCCTCAAAAGTAGTGCTAGTAACAATTTCAGTAATATTAAACACCATAAACCGCATAAACCCAAGAATATAGTCCCCAAAATTCCAAAACATCCTTTCAAACTTCCTCCATGCCAAATCCCATAGAACACCACCAATTTTACCTACAAGCCGTCTATGTAAAAACCTCAGAATTAAGGGAGAAACAATCATATACACAATCCAGAGCAGATTAATTTTTAACTTCCAGGCTTAATTAGCAAACAATCAAATGGAATTTAACACTACTGCCCACATTGGGAAAGCTAATTACAAATAATGTGATGGTTCATCAGCTACCTGTCGTGTCCCGTCCCCCCCCCTACCCCGCTCCTCACACACACACACTTTTGAAATAACCCAGGCTAGAACTCAGTTGGCTGGAAGTTAATAAATGAAGCTTTATATTACAGCTTTGCACAACAAGCAGATATTTATACTGTATTACACGTATTTAGAGATATATACACAGTAAAAAGGTAATACAGAAATACCACATCCCTCCCAGAGATCAAAATCCCCAAGAGGGTTCCCAACCACACTACCACCCTCACCCCACTACCCAGTCTTATACCACTATCTGTCTCATGTGCCAGGTAAATGAGGAAGATCGTCCAGGGGGCTTAAGCAAGTAGGAAACTGGTTAGTGAAGTTACACAGATCCAGCTAGAAAGGAGGGAGAGAGAGATATGCTACAGCCCCAATGGCTCAAACCACTCTGAGTTATCTATGTTTTAGTTCTAACTCTTATACTGTCTCAGTACACCTATGAGTAGAGTAGAATCAAGTTTTGTTTTCCCTTCTGAGCCTATAATCTAATTTCTCATTAAAATCCGCCAATTAGTTCAAACCAGCACACCCATGCAGCACAATTTAAGGAACTGGCTCTTGTGTAGCTCGTGGTTAATGTGATGTCTCGGTCCAGAGGAGAGAGACTAAAAATGTCTTGGTCCAGAGGAGAAAGATTTGTTCTTATATATTTCTGTGTATTTGGAATTAAGGTACAAGAGAAAACAAATATCAAAAGTAAGACCATTTACTACAGGATAAAGTGAACAGAACAGAGAATAAAAGAGAGAAGGGAAGAGGGAGAGGAGGGAGAAAGAGAAGTGGTGACAGAGAAGAGCAGGAAAGAGATTATATTACCATCAGCCAGAGGAGGGGAGAGAAAGGGTCCAAGCCCTTTACAGTTGATGTTGCCCAGGGATGTTTTCAGTGAGTGATGTCTTCAGTGGAGTTCTTCTGAGCAGGCATTGTTCAGGTCTTTTTATATAGTTGTCAGTCACAGGCATGTGTCCAACTGTAGCCCCTCAGGAAATCATCTTGTGTATTCTCATGCATTTGCAGGTGTCCAGCAATGGGAAAGACCTCCAACACCTCCTGTGCCTTTTACGTGTCCATATACCAAACACACGTCCAGAGCTAGTCAGGCCAGAAGCCTTTTACACCATCCTCACTTTCTGAGGTAGCTGATGTGTAGAGATGACCTTGTCTTTGTTGCACATTCTGGGAGTCCTTGTGCCTTGCAGTGGTCTCTCAATGGCCTTTAGTCCCTAGTCCCTCCACCTATCACTTCAATACACTTTCATGGGCTTTCAGGCAAACCACCTGAGCAGGTGTTGTGTGAGGGAGGGAGATGGGGATGAAGTGAAGATGATTTTTATCTTTGTTGGTTTATACATACAAGAGAGACAAGATTCAGCCTCTCACACATGCTTAGCCAGGATGCACCCAAAAAAAAATTTTTTTTTCCTTCAACAATAGAAAATTAAAGCTCTTCTACTATGATTGAGACCATTGAATATTAATTAGGCCATGAAAAGAGAACAAAGGATTAGAGTATTTACATAGGTTTCAGGTTATGTTTAAATACTTTATAATTATCCACTGGGGCTGAGCACCACTTCTCCCAGATGAATTCCCTTCTCTTGCTGTTTTCTGTGATCAGCTTAGTCTGCTTCAATGCCTTTTCAATCCAGCTGACTAGATATGTTAAAGACAGGAAAAAAATACAGAATGTATTTGCAGAAGTGAATTTCTTAAAGAATTGTGGGTGTTCAGGAGTCCTGCATCCTCACTTCCATAATTTTTCCTTATTAATCTCCTTTGAAATGTGGCACCATCTGTCTTTTATCTCTCTCTTTTTGTTTTCCTACCTCTTATTTTGTGGAGAAAGGAAGCTGGAGCATTTCCTAAATTCATGTTCAGGAACATACAGCTCAAGATGATTCATTTTGACAACAAGGTCTGCCTCACACTTATAATGGGAAATGTTCATAATTTATCTGAGTCTTAAACCATATTAAGGATCACTCAGATCTGCTCCTGATATATGGACAGACACAGGTGTTGGCAGGTTTGCAATTTCATGAATAATCTTTCAACATTTGTCCTACTGTGTTTTAAGGAGTCTTCTTCACTGGCTGTTTGAAAGGATAGAGCTCTAACAAGGGATGAAGAGACTTACTTTCTCATAGAGGCCTATGTTCATAGATTGTCCTGATGGAAAAATTAGACCCTCAGCAAAGAGAAGTTGAGGTAGAAGATTAGAGGTAAAGCTTCTACAGTGCCTGCACATCTCCATTTCTTTTTGCTAAAAATGCATCCTTTATTAGGATGCAGAGAGGTCCTATTTTCAGGGCATGTTTGAAGGCAGAGGTGAGACATGAAGTGCCTTGAAAGAGAGACCAAAACTCCTTATAATGGAACTATGGTCCTCAGCAGAAAGCAATAACAGAGAACAAGGTGGAAATCCATAAGCAATTAATAAGAGGAGCTACCATGTAATTAATAATGAAAAATGTGCATTTTGTATTAAAGGAAACCTCAACATTTGCATTGAGATTGGAATTGGGCAATTGCCTGCCTCTATGACAACACCAAACTAATATAGCATTGACAAGTGTCATTTCAGTAATTTTGACAGTCATTATTTTTGTCTAAAACTGGAAGCTGCTGTTTCTCAAGTTGTTATTAATGATTTTCACCTTGAAGAAGCATTTGGTTATTAGCTAAGAGCAAGGGTGATTATTTCTCCAGCAAAGCTTTACTGCTGCTACTTTGTCCTCAACGTTTCCATACGTCTGTACTCATACTGACACTTATGTCATGCTTTTTCTACATCAGATTTCTTTTTATCGTTACACTGGCTGTTTTTTTTTTAAGAGAGACAATGAGAAGGACACTGGAAAATAGTTTATCTCATTTTTGCATTTTTCAGGTATGTATCACTGACCTAGTAGTGGCATTTAACTCATTCTTCAAGTAAATAAATAATATGAATTTTAAAATCTTCTGTTGTATTGTTCATATTGGTGTTGAGGAGATCTGGTTTAGAGATGAAAGCCCATGTTATCTGTGAAAAGGAGCCACAACTGTCAACAGAAAGTTCATCTGCCAAGCCAGAGACTTCCCTTAGATTGCTAAACACACCAAAATATATTTGCATCTTCACTGAAGTTTTGGCACATTTATAATGTGAAAGTCTACCTAATTTTAGAATATAATAGTTTGCCTCTGTTTTATAAATTATATTCAAACAGGAGGAAAAAAAGTAACAAATATATTTCAAGAGTCTTGTACTTTAAAGTTAACTAAAATTAAATAAATCTGATTTGTAAAATGTGACAACTCTCCAAAACTGCATCAAGCAGCAACACAAGAAAAAAGAAAAAAGAAAAAGAGTGATTCTTCCCATATTAAAACCAAATTTTTTCAAAGGCTAAAGGCAAAGAGCTTTCACATTCTGAATGTCACTGTCTCATTAATAGCTTCTAGACTGTGACTTCACAGCAGTAACACACTGTTTCACAGTTACTGCCTCTAACTGAATTTCGTCTTGGTTTGTATTAATCTCAGTTGCTTAATGTTCAAATAAATAACAATATCAAGCCAAAGTATTTTAATTCCAGATGTGAAAATGTAGAGGTTGTTGCTTTTAGAACAGGATTTCCCTTTAAATGATACATTTCAAGGGAAAAACATGTAAAGAAAAAAATTCAAGGTAATGTGCAACACACTACTTACATAACACCATGTTTTCATAACTTGTAACACAAAGCTACAAGAATAAAAGGACAGAATTTTAGCAACTGCTATTACTGTCAACGATGTACTTATTCATTAAGGCAAATAGCCAAGCTCAGTTCTTCCTGAAACAGGTGGAGCTGCATAATAGTTGTGTGTTAGATATCTCACACCACATAGCTTATGTTAAGCATTAAAAGTGCTCATTTGTGATCATTACCTATTATTACTTCAGAAAAGTACATATATTCAAGAAAATTTGGAGCTGGAAATCACATGCAGCAATATTTAATTATTAGTTACTGAGGCCAGCAACTTCTAATCTTGATTTAAACATTGGCTTGTTTGACCTCCTTTTGTTTGTTTCCTGACCTGTAAAACAGAGATAACATTTTACTTAGAGATCAAGATCCTTAGATATCAAACACTGAATAGTGTAATTAAAAAACGCTGCTACATGCAACACACATGTAATTTTTTCACAGTATTTCTCAGCTTTTCTGCAATATATTTATGTATTAAAAAAACAGATTCTTTTTTCTTCCTATACAGATTATAAAGTCTCATACACATTCACAAAGTAAAAAGCTCTTTGATAATTGGGAAAGAAACTAATTTTTCTTGAACTGAAAAATATATTTTACATTAACAACATATTGACTTGAAATGGAGAAACAAAAACTGAGTTATGAATTTGTAAATTGTCATGTTTTTAATTTAGTACATAAATCATTTTATTATCTTTGTGAGCTATTTCTCTCTTTTATATATAAATGCCATAACAAAAACATTCCTATAGAAACATTTCTTAGTTGTCTATGAGTGTTAAACTAATTTAGGAGCTTAACAGTGTATTTCTCCATTATTCAGATGTGCTAAATGTTCCTATTTTTCTTCAAAGTGTGTCCCTGGAAACAAAGGACCTAATATTTCACTTTCTAGTATCATAGTAAATAAGCACTGAGAAGATCAGATAGAAATTGCAAAAAATGTGTAAAAATGAGCACAAAGTGGTGCTTTATGCACTGCTGCTAGTACTAGATTTGAACAACTGAGTAGGATACCAAATCTGAAGTGAAAAATGAGTTCTCAGATTTTGACTCTGTCCTACTCTCATTGCTTCTCCGCAGGGAAGCAATAGCAGCTTGCACAGGGCAGAGATGCTGCAGTTCCCTGAGTTGCAGCCATGAAGAGACAGGTGGGGTCATATCCTGGCTCAGTACCCAGCCATAATTACACTGTCTTTGCCAGAAGCAGTCCAGAAAATAGCTGTTAGACTAAATGTTTCAGACACACACGAAAGGACTGCCAAAAACCCTGTCAAATGACAACCAGGAGACAATCAGCTTGTGGCCTAGCTTGATCTGTGTTAGGATAGAAATATAATAACCAAATCTGAGGAGTCTGGTGACGTAAGGGGGGGGGGAGGTGTTCTGCCTTGATCAGCTCCGAGTTCAAAGTCTTCTTTAGTGTTTCCAATGGAGTTATCTGATTTATGAAATGTGAATTAAATCCTTGTAACTGTTATGACGTGAAACTCTGAATGTAAGCAGGCTTGTACATTAATTACAGGCTTTATTTCTGATAATTTATGTAGTGATATTGAGGAAAACATTATGCACTTTAATGTAAGAAACTGATTTATTAATTCAGGTCTTACTGAGATATATAAATAGAGCACACACCAAAATGAAAAGCTTGAACTGATGGATGATGTTCTGCTAAGCCATAAGGCTTTGAGGCTTTGAAATACAAAATAGCACACACTTCCACCAGTGTGTTGAGGAATATTTTTCAAGTTTTATAATAAGAAGTAGGAAGTAAAAATGTTATTTAAGCTGGTAGAGCATTTTTTGTACACATAACATTGCTTGTTCAGTAGAACTGTGACAGTTATTCCTGTCTGAAATACAATTTAGCTTATTAGGTTGGTTTGCTGTCGGGACCTTCCAATTTATCTCCCAACTTTCAAAGTCAGTTCAAATATTCAACTAACAAACTTGGTGCTTAATAAACATTGTCCTCGTTGTTCATGGCTCCAAAGATTCTCCTGGGGAAAAAAAAAAAAAAAAAGAAAAAAAAAGATTGGCTATAAAATCTAATGAATCTTAACAATGATTCAGTGCAGCTTGAGATGGTGACTGAAACTAAGAAGAGAGGTTTACGGGACACTGATCTTCAGCTGCAAGAGAGGGATTCTTGGACAAACCCCAGAGGTCAAGAAGGGCATAAACATGGTTGCCTGTATTCAGATGACAGCTGTTGATAGCTTCCCTCAGGTGATAGTTTACCGAGAAGAGCCAGAGCAGTGTTGGCAGGTTCTTCATTAGCAGAAATCTATGAATTAGACATTCCGAGTCTTTATTGGACTTTGGTTCATCTGAGTTTATCAAATCCTGCACAAATCCTTTGCCAGCAGTGAAATAAATATTCAATTGTTCAAAAGATTATAATCTTCCATGAATTCTGCTTTTTAGAAAGATGTTAGGGAAACACTGCCAGAAGCAGAGTGAGAACATAAGTTTGTGGTAATTAATAAATCTGAATCAAGAGAAATTTACACAGATATAACAAAGAACATTTTACCTCCCTGTCTTCTCATCTCCTGGTGACTTTCCCTCTACTGCACCATGGTCCTGGCATTTTTAAAAGCCTTTCTGTTGCCGACTGTAATAAAGCAGTTCAGTTTTCCAAACATTAGTGTCATATTCCTGTATTTCTCATATATTCACACTTTCATTTCCTGACTTGCAAGATTTGAACTGCATCTTATTTTAAACATTTCACTTCTGTTTTAGAAAGTCCACTTATTTGGGTTGTTATAAAATAGGAACATGTGAACAATATGCCTTTCTGTATTGTTTTTGCAAAGTACTTTGATTCATCTAATATAGGCAAAGCATGAGAATGAAATTATTTTAATGCTGTTTAAATACTCTGCAGTTTACTCTTCATGTTTTAGTACTCTGCTGACTGGGAGGACACGCAAAGTCTAAATCACCTATTAAATACTGCCTTCATTGCTCTTCCATGTATTTTTATGTGGATATGAAACTACCTTTGCAGTAACTACTTATTTTTTTCTTTTGATAATCTGTTACTCTCTCAGTATTTCTTTTTATGCAGTACCTTCTAGTTGGTTTCATTTTATCTTAATATTCTTGGTGGAAAACTATGTTTCAGGGTCTGATTCTTGAATTTCCAGTATACAGCACAGTGGTTTTGACTGTTGGAGAGCTGGCAGCAACCACAAGAATACAGTAAGAAGGTCAAGATTCTCTTATTTTGTAGCTAATATGCCATGAGTAGTAACAACAAATCTTTAGTGAAGCATGCATAACATATGTGCTTGTCTCACATGTCTGATATATTGGATGATGCCAATTTCCTCTGAGATACTAAATTGGAATAAAGTTCATTCTACATGGGGGAGGTCATGGAGGGAATCATTCTGAACATTTTTCATTAAAATAGGGTCAGGACCAGAAAATTGAGGATTTTATGCAGTCCTAATAGATTATTAGACTTGTCAGAGATACATGAACAACATGGAAGTGTGGTGGGTAGTTAAAATGCTTTTTCCTTCATTATGATACAAGAATTGTTTACCAGAGAATTGGAAGCAGTAATTGGGTTGAGAGAGGTCAATTTATGTATAGTGAGATGGTTGATCTATTATAGACAAGGTGGTTTAAGAAAGAAGTAGAATCAGATAGGGCATAATAGTTAGACAGTAGGAATATTCCTAGAAAACAGAAGACAATGAGGAAAAACTATTGGGGTAGAAAGAAAAAGAAAACTGAAGTTTCTGGATTGATTAGTCCAAATCAAAGTAGGTAACCTACATTTTTTGTGCTTTTTCTTCTTTGGATTTGGTTACATGCATGACTTTAAACCTTACTTTTTCACCAGTATATGGCACTTTGAAAAAGTACCTAATTATGTTTGCATTGTGTTGAGGTTTTAAAGAGCCAACAGAAATGAAGCTCTCAAATGAATTGGAGCAGAATTATGATTTGGAAAGAGAGATACAGGAAGAAAATTACAAAGCAGATACAGAATCCATAGCAACTCCCTTGAATTTTTCCCCCAACCCAAAACTAAATCTATAATCCACAGTGCTCCAATCTTCCCCCCCACACCCAGCACTTCTGCCATCCACAGGCCTAAACAAAAGCCTGTGGAACCCGAAAACAGGCCTACTCCTTACATGTTTATCCCTGTAACACAGCTCCTGCCCAGACATGGCTGGAGGGGGAGGAAAGGAGAGTGAGCTGGCCTCACCATGAGTTTATAAAGAGATAGCAGAATGATGGGATTGAATAACAATTTTTCTCTAGTCCCTAGAGAATTTTTAACCCTATAGTTCCCAACCTGGGACACCTTGTTACAGCATGGGAGTTGAGATAAGTTAGGCTGATCTTGTATATCTTATATACTGTGTTTTCTCTCATCTTGTCAACCATCAAAGCATAAATATTACTAAGCAAGTCTTTACTTCTGCTGGCCCAGTCTTCCTCCTGAAGAATTTCTAGGGTTACTAAACTACAAAAAAAGAAAAAAAAAAGTTTATTTGAGATAAATAAAAATAAATACAGATTTTCGACTGTTGCTGAATTTGTTTCAGGACCTTGTGGCATGAAGAGTCTAGAGAAATGAAAATGAAAAGTGTATCAGGTCACCGATGCTTTCATAGAGGAAATGAAGATAAATGAAAAGCACTGTGTTCTCTAGGTTTTAGATACAAGTAGAATAGTTTAAGGCTTCTAACAGAGTGACATCAAAGGAAAATAAACCCAAAACCTGGTCTGCTGTAAATGACTGCTAATACTAGACAATCCTGAGTCACACCTTCACAAAGTACTGTAAAATGTGATGACTTTAACTTAGGTCCACTGCTCAGTGTGACACAAAAAATATATAAGAAGTATAGCTGCTTAGTCTTTTGTGAAATAAAAATATTTGCAACATCAAAAGGAAAACTGTTTCAGAAACTGCATTAACATTATACCAAAGAAGACAATTTTCTCACTATTTTTGCTTCTGCTTGATTTCACATTCACGAAACAAAGAGAAGGCTTTGAAAACAATGTTTTCTAGGAAAACAACACACAAAGGTCAGGTGTTTAGTACTGTGAGCTACTTCTACTTAGAATAAGCAGAAGGAATGAAAACAGTGTACAATTTCCATAGCATATATATCTATACTTCAGAAAATCTGAAAAAAAAATGGGCAAATTATATGTACACTAATTCTTGTAGAATTGATAGTAGTGAATAATATTGTGCAGCAAGTTATACAAAATGACATGCAAGTTATGAAATATATTGTCATACACAAGAAATAAAAACATGTTGTCATGTGAATAAGAGAAAAATGAGTTTCAAATGAGGTATTGTTGACTTCAATGACCTGTTCAATAAATTTTCAGTGTTACATATTTTGAAGGGCTACTGATTGTAGAGTTAAAAAAAAATAAACAAAATGACAAAAAACCTAATTCATATAACTCTCATCAACCATTCCTCCAGAATAAAGGAGACTCGTTCACTTGATCTGGATAAGCAAGAACAGATGTTTCCTAATTAGAATCTAATAGAAACTCATTAACATTATGTATCTATTAGATTTGCAAGAGAAGACAAATCCCTCTTTGATATCTCTTAATGTTGTTTGCCAAGAACATTAACAAATAGAGCATAGAACAATTTCAGGTGACTCAGTGCCAGAAATAAAACACTTTTGTTTCATATTGGTAGTAGAAAGGGAAAGTTTAAGATTTTTTTTACCAAATGTTTCACTTAGATCATATAAAAATGCAAGAAACATTAGACACAGACAGTGACTTTCTTGGTTAACATGAAATATTGCAATATATTGAATATAACAGCTACAACATTTATTGGTTTAGGAAACAAATGAACCGAGTGATATGATTGTGTGGAAATGTAAACAGGTAAGCAGGTATTCACTAGTGATTCAAGACAGCCAGCATGACTTTACTAGGGGCAAATCCTGCTTGGCTAACCTAGTGGCTTTCTATGATAAAATTACTCTGTCAGTGGATAAGGGACGACCTATAGTTGTAATCAATCCAGACTTTGTGGCCTTTGACATGGTCCCCCATAACATCCTGCCAAGTTGGAGAGACATGGATTTGATGGGTGGACTGTTCAGTGGATAAAGAACTGGCTGGATGGTTGCATCCAGAGGGTAATGCTCAATGGCTTGAAGTCTAGATGGAGAGCAGTGACAAGTGGTGTTGCTCAGGGGTCCATAGTGGGACCAGTACCATGTAATATCTTTATCAATGATATAGACAGTGGGATCAAGTGCACCATCAGCAAATTTGTAGATAATACCAAGCTGAGTGGTGCTAGAAGCCCAGAAGGCTAGGCCCAGAAGGGAGGTGATTTTGTCACTTTGCTGTAATGAAACCTCACCTGAAGTACTGCATCCAGGTCTGGTGCCCTCAATACAGGAAGGATGTGGACCTGATGGAGCAGGTCCAGGGGAGAGCCACAAAAATGATCAGGCGGCTGATGCACCTTTGCTGTGATGACAGGCTCAGGGAGCTGGGGTTGTTCAGCATGGAAAAGAGGAGGCTCCAGGGAGATGTAATACTGGCCTTCCAGTACCCAAAGGGGAACAACAACAAGGATGGAAAGAGACTGTTTACAAAGGCCTGTGGTGACAGGATGAAAGGGAGTGGTTTCAAACTAGAGAAGAGTAGATCCAGAACAATAGAATCATAGAATGGTTTAGGTTGGAAGAGACCTCAAAGATCATCCAGTTTCAACTCCCTACCATAGACAGGTACACTTCCCACTAGAACAGGTCACTCAAGGCCTCATCCAACCTGGTCTTAAACACTTCCAGGGAGGGAGCAGACACAACCTCCCTGGGCAACCTGTTCCAGTGCCTCGCCACCCTCACTGTAAAGAACTTCCTCCTAACATCCCATTTAAATCTCCCCTCTGCCAGCTTAAACCCATTCCTCCTTGTCCTGTCATTACAAGATCTTGTCAATGGTCCCTCCCAAGCCTTTCTGTAGGCCCCTTTCAGATATTGGAAGGCCACTACAAAGTCTCCTTCTCTTCTCCAGGCTGAAGAGCCCCAACTCTTTCAGCCTGTCCTCATAGCAGAGTTGTTCCAGCACTCTGATTATCTTCGTGTCCCTCCTCTGGACTCTCTCCAACAGTTCCATGTCCTCCTTGTGTTGGAGGCTCCAGAACTGCATACAGTACTCTAGGTGGGGTCTGATAAGAGCAGAGTAAAGGGGGAGAATCACCTGCCTTGCCTTGCTGGTCACACTTCTCTTAATGCAGCCCAGGACATGGTTGGCTGTCTGGGCCACGTGTGCACACTGTCGGCTCATGTTGAGCTTCTCATCCACCCAGACCCCCAGGTCCTTTTCCTCAGAGCTGCTCTCCAACCACTCGCCACCCAGCCTGTATTTGTGCTTGGGATTGCAGTGACCCAGGTGCAGGACCTTACACTTGGCCTTGTTGAATTTCATGAAGTTGGTCTGAGTGCACCTCTCCAGCCTTTCCAGGTTCTTCTGGATGGCATCCCTGCCCTCTAGCAAGTCAACTGTGCCACACAGCTTGGTGTCATCGGGAAACTTGCTGAGGGTGCATTCAATTCCTCTGTCCATATTGCTGATAAAGATGTTAAACAGCACTGATCCCAGCACTGACCCCTGAGGGATGCCACTTGTAACTTGTCCCCAAGTGGACATTGTGCCATTGGTCACCACTCTTTTCATGTCACCATCCAGCCAATTCCTTATCCACCGAGTGTTCCACCCATCAAGTCCATCTTTTTCCAGTTTGGTGACCGGGGTGTCATGTGGGACAGAGTCAAACTCCTTACTCAGGTCCAGATGGATGACATCAGTTGCCCTTCCCTTGTCCACTGTTGCCATGACTTTATCATAAATCATCATCTTAAATCATCTAGACTGGATATTACCAACAGGTTCTTTACCTTGAGTGTAGTGGAACACTGGAACAGGTTACATGGGGTAGTTGGGGCCCCATCCCTGGAGAAATGCAAAGTGAAGCTCAAGAGGGCTCTGGGCAACTGGATCTAGTTGATGCTGCCCCTTCTTACTGCACAGGCGGCTGGACTAGATGAACTTTGGAGGACCCTTCCAACCCAAACTAATCTATAATTATATGATTCTATGAAGGAGCATCTTCTGTGTACATAGATGCTCAAGAGGCACATGGACTGCCTATTTCTGCTCACCATGTATCTCTGGATAGATCTTTAATGTCTACCCAAGGTATGGCTTATGGGCTTGAAGGTAAAAAGTTGAACAATGATGGGTATGATCTAACTAATATATATTTCCAAGTTGAATCTAGTATTGCATATCCTTTACTGATTCATAATCTATAATGAATTTAAGACCCAACAGACACTTAATCACTAATGGTAATATTGGATGACCTGTTCAGTTTGTGATGTAGTATTAATATCTTTTACAGATCTACAGGCTAAAATATTAAATTAAACATTTCCTCACCAAAATCTCAGTATCTATACCACAGAAAGTCATATATCCATGCATTGTACCAATGTACTTTTTATGACGCAACATGAAAAAAGCAATGTCACTTAAATGAAAAATTACTGTCATAAGAAAGGCACACATTCTCAAGGATATTTTAAAATTAAAATTTTGTGGGTTTTAGTGTCCTTTACAATGTATAAAGTAACTTCATATTTTGGTAATGAAAATGTCTCCTAACTCAACACTACATAGATGACTTTTCAAAGCAGCATGACATTTACAGCAAATATTGTATTCTTATATGCCACCCAAAAATATGTGGATAAGAAACTAATAAGGATTAAAGACCATGGACACACTATTTTCCCACTAAACTTCATGGATGAACCATTTGTCACTCTTTTCCCCGATATTTTTTTCAAAGCTTTGTAAGGCTGCACTACAGTGACTCGTTCTTCAGGTGAAATAGGTTTGAATCACCAAAAAGATGCATATGAGCGAAGTATTTACTTCTCAGACAGAAAGTGAAAAAACACACTTTTTACCAGCACTGCCCTGTAACTATCTATTCACCACAGAGAACACAGCTACTATTGTAAACTTGAGCTAGGAAGAAAAGGTGTGTGCTTTTAGCTTCTCTGTGGCATATTTGTTATTCATATCTGTAGCAACTCCCATTCAGTGCCCCTCATCCATGGCCAAGCACTAGATCAGATGTTTAGAATCACAGATAATGCAAATTATCCAAAACCATCATATAAGACACTACTGGATGTGTCTGATGTTTTATTTCTCAAACAAAACCTTAGACACTTTAGGTGGACCAACTCCTGCCTTTTACTGGTTATGCTACTAGCAGATTGATATGTTTATTTCTGCAACCCTTTCTATTTCTCTCTTGCCCACAAATACCCAGTCGTATGGCAACATATAAATGTCCTGTATTATGATTTTTTGTTTTGTGAGAATTTGAGAAAGAGTTACAGTTTTGACTCCTATTACTTTTTAGTTTTCCTATCAATTAGAAGCTATCTCAAAGCCGTTCATCCTCTTCTTTCCCTACTTAACAAACTAACCAGATGATAAAACTGGATATCTGTTCAGTTTTAGATTCTATAGTTAACTTTCCTATTACTTTACATTCAAAAGGTCATTTGTGGAACATAGTGTATAGAAATTAGAGATTTTTAATATAAAAGTTCTTATACTTGCACTTTTAGCATGTAAAAAAGACTGTGTGTTCAGGAAAGGATGGCTGACTGGATATTGAAGGCAATGTATGTTCTGGCTCTCTGGGATTCTTGGCAGCTTCATGATTTGAGGAAGTGGAGTCTTTAAGTGAAGCTCAGGCATTACAAAGACTTACTGTTCTCTTTCCTCTACCTCTTCTTTTTAACACAAACTGTTTCACTGACTTCTACATATGTATTTTGACCCTGAGGATCTAAAGATGGCTGAACACATCTCGGAAAAAAAATATGTGTAAGGATGTATTCAGCCTTCAGATTCTTTGCTTGAGGAGGTGATAATATTAAAAACCAAGAAGAATTATAAGATAAACTTTGTTAGTGCTGTCAGTTCCTACTGGATCTGTTGGTAACATGCCTCTGATAATATCAGAGGCATACAAGATGAAGCCACAGTAGTGATGAGTTTGCTTTCCAGTTTGTACTTGAGTGTGCTGGAAATTTTTCTGATTTTTTTTTGGGAGGTGGTTGTGGGTAGGGTTTTGTTTGTTTGTTTGTTTGGTTTGGTTTGGGTTTTTTGCTTGGTTTGGGGTTTTTTGGTAGGTGGTTGGGATTTCTTTTTTTTTTCATTTTGGTGTTGTGGTTTGGGGTTTTTTAGGAGAGGGGGTGGGGATTGGACAGGAAATTATTATATCTGCAGACAGTCTGAATCAATATGATGATCAAACCACAGAAGACACCATCCATATGCTTGTAAATTTTGCCATGCTGTAAATATAGCTTCATCTTACTTCCAAGCCATCTGAGTTAGTCTGATAAATTTCAACTGTGCATGTGTGTGAAAGTTCCTAATCCCTGTCACCACCATAGGTGATCCTGCCTTGGCAGCAAGGTTGGACTCAATGATCTCTGGAGGTCACGTCCAACCTCTAAAGTTCTGTGGTTCTGATTCAAAAAAATTAAACAATGTGAAGGCTAAGTCAAATATATCTCCTATAAGATAGTTGTAATTTTTTTACATCACCCAACTTCTTTGAAAGAGGAGAAAACTTCTTACTAGATCTTTATTTTGCAGCAATCATGAAGAATTCTTTAGGTGAATTGCAGAGCTTTGTGTTTTTGCTGTCTGAGTGGACTGAATATCAGGTGTATTCATGAACTGCAACATAAATTTTTTGTAACTATATAGAAACAGAGGAGAATAAATAAGCTGTTTTTCATTAAAGAATTCACCACATCAGTTTATCTTGTGACAAAATGAATTAAGATGGACACAGAATCAAGGTATTTAGCCTTGCAAGAAAATATCTTGAATACTTGTGGTCTCAGCCTCTCGAATCATAAAAATCCCTTTTAAACATATCTATTTTTAAAAAACAAACAGATTGGAAGAAATTTGACAAATAATCCAAAATCTTAGAAAATGAATGAATACTGCTCAAAGCAGAAGAACATCTTGCCTCAGAATATAATCTCTCTCTTAACATTAACTTGGGATTTACCTGAAACAGCTCTGTATCATTTGGCAGACATTCAACCTGCTGTTCAGAAGCAATAGATCACTTATAGAGAATTTAGGAGAAGTAAATATAGACACAGTTCATTGTACTCAAAAATCGCATGAGATTACCTAAAGCAGGTAGCTTTTAGATATTTTTGGAATTGCTGGTCCCTTTAAGGTTCAAAACAGAAACCCAAGAATATATGTTAAACAAACAAAATCCAATCTGTGGGTTTATTTTTTTCATTTGAAAGAAAAAGTTATTAACTTTGCTGCATGTATATGTGTATGTAATTATGTCTCACATATGGGCGGGCTAACTATTCCAATAATAATAATAACAATTCCAGAAGCTGATTGTTCCAAGAAACAGTGCCTTAGCTTTATAACCATCACCTTAGTTGCACACTCAGGAATTTCAGAAATTGACTTCATTTTTAAAAGAATCAATAAAAATAAGACTCAGAGAGTCTTTCTAGTATTTTTTACATTTATTTGTAAACAAACCTCTCAATTTTTTTCCTATGCACATAGATACTTTACCCAAATTCATAGCCTGAGTGAACTGTAACTGTATGTAGCAGGAGGTACACCACGATTTGATGTACACCAACTTTTCTAGTTACTATATGTAATCAGTAAGAAGACTCAGAGAGACTTTCTAGTATTTTTGACATTTGTTTGTAACCAAACCTCTCAATTTTGCCCTGGGCACATAGACACATTACCCAAATGCATAGCCTGAGTGAACTGTATGTAGCATGAGGTACATCATGGTCTGATGTATGCCAACTTTCTAGTTACTACACATATTTTGCTCAGAATGTGTGTATTTGTATATAGTAGGGTAATCTGGTTTGCATATCTGAAACAGCTGGTTCCTGGAGCAGGATGGGTTTTCTGCAAAATAGTGTTTAGTGGTAAAGAAAAAGAAATCTAATTCACTTCTTTCTTGTTGAGCTTGGTTTGCAACTTCTTTACTGTCATGAGATGGACAGTAGAAATCTGTTGACTTCTAAAAGGATTGTCAACAGCATATGCAACAGTAAGGCAGAAAAGAGGTGATGCTCACTGAGTAAAAACCTCAACAGTGTTGTATTACTGCAGAACAGAATCTCATATATGCAGACATGAGAGCTGCCAGAAAGACCCATGGGTAACCTTGCAGTTCTAGTCAGGACTGATAGAACTCAGTTGGAATAAATTGTGTACATGATTAGGCACAAAACATCTCAGGAGAAGTTTTGGTAAAGTGAGAGAGATCAGAAGTGAGGAGAAAAAAAAAAAAGTGGAAGCATAAAATGGAAAACAAAACAAAAACCCAGCAAAAACCCCCACAACCAACCAACCAACTAACCAAAACCGACAACAAAAAAGCCCAATCAAACAAATAAATAAAGCATTATTTAAGACTAGAGAAGACAATCCTAAAAGGAGACAAGGTAAAAATCTCCAGTTACACTAAAGCTATTGCAAAAGGCAAGGATACAAGTTGCCTGTTGACAGAAGTAGCTTGATCATTGGTTTAGATAGTGACAAGCGAAGACCAGGTTGCATACAGGAAAAGCTGAAGATTCAAAACCCCAACAAAACTAAACAAACAAACAAAAGAAAACCCTCAGAAAAAAACACTGAGGCCGTGGCTACTCAGGTGGGCTGAAGACTCTTTTGATGGATGGAGTATGCCATGAAACATTTCGTGTTATAGGAACAAGATAGATAGCCGATTACGTATAATGGCAAAGAAGAGCAGTAAGTAAGCTCCTGAAGTCCTGTAAACCTAGAATCATAGAATAGAATCATAGAATCAGTTAGGGTTGGAAGGGACCACAAGGATCATCTACTTCCAACCCCGCCCTGCCATGGGCAGGGATGCTCTACCCTAGATTAGGCTGGACAGAGCCTCATCCAGCCTGGCCTTAAACTCTGCCAGGGAAGTGGCCCCAACCACCTCCCTGGGCAACACATTCCAGGGCCTCACCACTCTCATGCTGAAGAACTTCTTCCTCACGTCCAATCTGAATCTCCTCTCCTCCAGCTTTACTCCATTCCCCCTAGTCCTCTCACTACCTGATAACCTAAAAAGTCCCTCCCAAGCTTTTCTCTAGGCCCCCTTCAGATACTGGAAGACCACAATAAGGTCACCTCGGAGCCTCCTCTTCTCCAGACTGAACAGCCCCAACACTTTCAGACTGTCCTTATAGGAGAGGTGCTCCAGCCCTCTGATCATCCCCATGGCCCTTCTCTGGACACACTCCAGCATGTCCACGTCCCTCTTGTAATAGATGATGCAGAACTGGATGCAGTACTCCAGGTGGGGTCTCAGCAGGGTGGAGTAAAAGGGGAGAATCACCTCCCTTGCCCTGATGGCCACACTTCTCCTGACGCGGCTCAGGATCTGGTTGGCTTTCTGGGCTGCAAGTGCACACTGCTGACTCATGTTGAGCTTCTCCTCCACCAGCACCCCCAAGTCCCTCTCTGCAGGGCTACTCTCCAGCCAGTCACTGTCCAGCCTATATTTATGCCTGAGATTGCCTCAACCCAGATGCAGGACCTTGCACTTGGCCTTGTTGAATCTCATGAGTGTCCTGGTAGGGTATAAATCCTATCCAAATTAGTTCAAACTCCTGCTCTTTCCCTCCTCCTGTTGCAAGGTCTGGGAGTGGCAGGTGAACAGACAATGGGGGGTTTGAATGAAGAAAGTCCCGTGGCACACGAACAAGTCAGGTGTTTTGTGCTGTCCCTCAAAGCGTTAGGGTGAACCCCTGGGCACAGGTCTTTGAATTCATTGGCCAAAACAATGGACACTACTGCCTATTGGCCAGCTTCACTCTTCAAAATAGGCTATTTAAAAGAGTATAATTAAGATCATTGCTCTCTTTTCCTGCTGCTCTCCTCGGGACCAGACGTCTATTTGCACCTCTTTCACAGTGGTCACGTGTTTGCAGCGTGCATTGCAGCCTATAGTACAGAGGAAAGGCAAACTCTTTCTCCTCCTCTCTTCGGGACACTGTACCTATCGAGTCTCTGAGAAAAGGTGAGGTTAGGATTTCCCCCTATTGTCAGGTTCCTTACTTTTCCAAGTTCTGACTCTTTAAGCTGTTTAAACTGTTTGGTTCAGTGTTTATAAATAACCTGAGTGCAATTACCTCTTATCAACTGAACATCTAAAGAATCTCAGGGATTTTCCCCCAAAATTATTATTATTAATAATAATTAAAATAATATTAATAACTGCTTATTAATAATCGCAACAATGAGGTTGGCTTGTGCCCACCTCTCCAACTTGTCCAGGTCCCTCTGGATGCCGTCCCTGCCTTCCAGCATGTCTGCTACACCACACAGCTTGGTGTCATCAGCAAACTTGCTGAGGGTGCACTCAATGCCTTTGTCCATGTCACCCACAAAGATGTTGAACAAGACTGGTCACTGGACTGATCCATGAGGGACTCCGCTTCTCACTGGTCTCCACTTGGACATAGACCAATTGACAGCCACTCTTTGGGTGCGGCCATCAAGCCAGTTCTTTATCCATCTGGTGGTCCCCTCATTAAACCCATGTTTCACCAGCTTGGAGACCAGGATGTGGTGCAGGACAGCATCAAAGGCTTTGCTCAGGTCCAGGTAAATGACATCAGTTGCTTGCCCCTCATCTATTAATGTTGTGACCTGTTCGTAGAAGGCCACCAGGTTTGTCAGGTAGGATCTGCCCTTGGTGAAGTCATGATGATTTGACCCAGTCACTTCTTCACTATTCTCCTGTCTCAGTAGTGCCTCCAGGAGGATCTACTCCATGATCTTACCAGGCACAGAGGTGAGACTAACTGGGCTGTAGTTCCCCAGCTCTTCCTTCCTACACTTTTTGAAAATGGGAGTTATGTTTCCCCTTTTCCAGTCAGTGGGGACTTCACCAGACTGCCAGGACTTTTGGAATATAACAGAGAAGGATTTAGCAACCTCATCTGCCAGTTCTCTCAGTACCCGTGGCCATATGCCGTTGGGTCCCATGGACTTAAACACGTTCAAGTTCTTCAGGTGATAGCGAACCTGATCTTCGCTTAGGATGGGCAGTTCTTCCTTCCAGTCCCTGCCATTATCTTCCATGACTCCGGGAGTATGGCTTGAGGCCTTTGCAGTGAAGACCAAGGTAAAGAAGTTGTTGAGAACCTCAGCCTTTTCCATGTCACTTGTGACCACTTCACCTATTTCCCTTCTGAGGGGGCCCACACCTTCCCTAGTCTTCTTTTTACCATTAATATACCTGTAGAAATTCTTGGTGTTCCCTTTGACCTCCCTGGCTAGATTCAATTGAAACCGTGCTTTGGCTTTCCTAATCAGATTTCTGGCTGCTCAGGCAGCTTCCTTATATACTCCCCATTCTAGCTGTCCTTTCTTCCACTCCTTGTAGAGTCTCTTTTTGTGAGACAGCCTGTCCAGGAGCTCCCTGCTCAGGCAGACAGAGCTCCCTGCTCTCCTCTTTGTTGGTATACATTGCTCCTGGACACAGAGGTGGTGATCCTTGAATACTTGAATATATCCTCTATATTCCAAAGAGAAATTAGAATCATAGTTCTCCCTGTTGTTGCGGTTAAATCCTTTGTTATGCTTTTTACTCATGCCATCAGTTAACAACTTGCTGCTAAAGCTCACAAGCACATTTCTCTAAAGTGAATTTAGGCAATGTAACGTCCTTTCTCTAGCAAATTAACTTCTGAAACTGGCAATAGATGAACATCTTAATCCAACGCAAGCAAGCAATCATCACATGTGCTTCAAAATTCATATGCTGTGGTTGCAATTGTAAGAAATTATTATCACTTGTATGAATACATACATTGAATGGTTTGGCAGTGTCTGCCTTTGCTACTCCTTTTGGTAACTTTTCCATGCCTAGTACTACCAGCAATGGAGAAGGTTTTGTGTCTGTGCAAAGGCACTGGCTTGTCAATGAGAGCCCCTTTTACAAATTATCAGCAGCAGACACATCATGGCTGGCCAGCAGTGCTGTCCTTTGCTGTGGAAGGCCACCAGTGAAAACACAGGAAGGGGCAGATGTAGCCTGCTAATGCTAAGCTTATACTTCTCCTGGGAAAATGGAAAGATTTTTGATAACTGGGACACAGTCAATTGTATTGTCTAACAGACCACTACTGAACTCTCACCTGTCAGATGTGATGAGAGATCTATGGTAGCCTTTCCTCATGATCTGGGAGATGGAAATTGTGTTTACTTGAGTGCTGCATTTTATTCCTTTTGAAAGCAGGTAAGAAGTGCATAATTTTCCTTGTGTTCAGATGCAGCAGAGCACTAAGTGGTTTATTACTTTTTATTGGTTAATATTGTGACCTGTTATTTTTAATTTTCATGTTAGGGAGCAACAGAAATTTCTGCCAAGCAAACTCTTAGGGGCTTCTTTTCATTATTTTGTTATTTCGAATGTATAATTCTATATGTATATAAATATATGCATATTCAGCAACTATATATCACAAGATTTACATGTTTACAATTTATTGGAGAATTTTAAAAGTTGCTTTCATTACATTTACTCAATCCTGTTCTAAGACTGTGTGAATTGAGGACAGTTATGTGAAAACCAACACCTTCAATAAAAAGTTCACAGCTGGACAGAGGTCTAGAGTTCATAGATTAGTTTAGCAACTACTTAAGTGCTTGCCCTCAAGGCACAAGAGAAAAGTGAGGTAGTTTGAGCTGACACTTCTTTTTTATATTGCCTACAAATGCCTTGGAGAAATTTAATATGTTATAATGAAATAGAAATTGAAAGCAGAAGTGAATGACACAAGGGGTCATGCACTAGCGTAAGTCTTTAAAAGTTTCTTTTTTTGTCCTCTCAATTTTGGTTAAGTAAAATACATTTCATTTACTAGTTGTATTGCGTGTGAAATCTTTATAACTGTTTAACAGAACAGAGAAGGTATCAAAGTCTCTAGAAAACTCAGGGTTAGTTATGGTAGTCTCTATGATTTTAGTTGCTTTAAATTCATTCGGCACAGTATTTAAATTGATTCTTTTTTGTTGTTGCTGGTTTATATCTGAAGTCAAAGCAGTTTTGGGGTGGGGAAATGCAGAAACCATGGAGTTTGGATATAGTGGATGACCGAAGGAGAAAGGTGTAATAGTGACTGAAACTGAAGGATTCAATCTCACAGTCCTAGAATTTACATTGGAAGTTCTGTTGTGTAAACTGTAAGGAGATACAAACCAGCTTAACGTCTTATGTTTGTATTTGAGACATAAGCGGTGGAACACAGTTGGCTACACAGATTTTCACACACAACTCAATGTCCTGGAACTTTAACAAAACAGGAGAAATAAAGAGCTACAGATGCTACTGAAGTTAATACATACAGTCTTTGTTCACCTCAAAGTATATGACACATTTAAAATTTGGGTAGAAGAAAGAGATTACATTCTTTACTCTATTTTCTGTTTGCACTGAAAATTGATCCAAAAAAGCTTTTGTTTTTTTTCCACTGGAGCTAGAAATAATAGAAGAAAGTTTTCTTTTCTTGAAAAAAATTGAAATACGATGAAATTTATGCGTTCTCAGTGTACGAATACACTGTGTAGTGTATATTTTTCTGTAGCCTTAAAAAAAAAAAAAGGTATTTGATTAAAATATTTCATACCATTGATTGCCTGTTTAGTGTGTGTTTATATGTTTACTGATCTTGAATTCCACTTTATAACAGAAATCTGGAACGCAATTTAACATAGCACAAACAGCACTCAGAAAATTATTTACTCTCTTACGGCTGGAATATAGCATTTGAATTTTCCACAGGCTAGTAGCAATTGTGAAATGAGTATCTTTGGCAGTAAAGTTGATGACCTTATATGAAATGTCATGCTTTGAGTAATTCTAGACTGTGTTTCCAAGTCCCAGTCTTTCAAGCATGCCTGCATCTGAGATGGTCCCTATAGACATGCCACAGTCACCACCTGCTCTGCCAAAGAGAGCCAAGGGCTCACACAGTACCAAATGGAAATTTCACTTACAGCTGAATTGCCAGGGAATTAAAAAAAATACAGTCTGATTTATATTTGCTGGATGCACACCTGTTTCTGTGACTGACAAAATCAAAATAGCTATGGATATAGTAATTATATGTATTGATAGAGTTAAAATTCACCCATATCCTTTAGTCCAGATCTCATGCTTGTTCTCTGCTGCCAACCGTAATTATTTTCTAAGGAGGTAAACTACTGCAAAGAAGAAGGATCAAATATATTTCCTTTTCGGCTAATAGTTTGTTTCATGTGTGAAACATAATATTAATATTGAGAATAAACAAACATTTAAATTCATCACCCTGATCAGCTCAATGCATTTATTATCAGAGTTGCCTATGCATAAGAGGTATGCCTATGCATTGTCAGGTAAATGGCATGAGCTGGAGCTGCAGTTGGTAGACTCATGCTGTTAACATCACCAGAACCCTACAATTTCCAGTCATGTGGCTTACTGCCATTTAATTGCAAAGTTCTTTATTTCATGTGTTTGAAAAAAAGGATTGCTGTGGAGACCATAAAGTCCCCATGTGCAGTAAAGTATGCTTTCTAATTTTCTATATTTAACCTTAATATTGTGTATTCTTGGAGAAACTCCTCAGAACTGGTTTGACATGATAATTTCTACTTCTAATTATATACATTTTATTTATGTCCAAATGAAATGCGTAGTCTTAGGAAGAAAAAAATGTCATTGTTCACTGGGTGTCACAGATTTTACCAATTTCTTAAGAATGTGATGCCAACTACATCATAGTAGAGACTGGCAAATCTATATACCTTTCTGACAATATTTCATGTCTGGTTTCTCGGCCATTTTGAAACACAGTTATCCTGTGCCCTTTTGTTTTAAAGTGTGATGTTTCTACTTGATTACAGAATGTTTTTACCAACAAAGATGTCTGGCAGAGTGTTTTGTTCTATGCAGTTCTATTACGTGCCAGTTCAGACAAGTGTCCAATTAGACTCTTTTAGACTAGCTCACGTGAAAGAGCTATAGAAGGCATGTGTGAATCATACTGCTTGAACCAGAACTAACTTGATGAAAACCTATATTTATTTCCAGCTAAATGAAGGTCTATTATGGTAAAACCTAAAAATACTGTGTAGTGGTCTTCAAATCAGATGCAAAGGTAATGGCCATTACAAAAGTGAAGTAAATGAGAAAACAATCTGTACATCTGGTAAACACTCAGCACCTCATTCTTTTCTGTAATTCAAGGGACTTTTAGCACCAATAGAAGCATGAAAGCTTAGGCTATGCCATTCTGAGAGAAAGATTACCTGTGCCTGCCTATAGTGTGAAGGTTATATGACGTTAGTTCAAGAAGAAGAGGGAAATGTGAGAGAGAGACCAACAGAGGGCTATGAGGATAATTAGGGGACTGGACCATCAGTCTTACAAGAAAAGACTGAGAGACCTGGGACTGTTTAGTTTGAAGAAGAGCAGGTTGAGAGGAGCACTTATTGATGCCTACAAATATCTGAAGAGTGGCTGTTAAGGGAAATGGAAACAGTCTCTTTTCATGATATGCAGTGACAGAATGAGGGACAATGGATGCAAATTCAATCACAAGAAATTCTATCACAACATGAGAAATTTTTTTTTTTACTATGGGAGTGCTGGACCACTGGAACAGATTTCCCACAGACGTTATGTAGTCTCCTTTTATAGAGGTCTTCAAAACCCTCCTGGATGCATTCCTGTGTGACCTGCCCTAACTGGTCCTGCTTTGCAGGGGGTTGAACTCAATGATCTCTGGAGGTCCCTTCCAACCCCTAACATTCTGTGATCCTATCATTTGTCTTGCTTCTAATTGTATAAAGATACCTGATTGCTTTGCTGTTTGGGATTCTGTATGTTGTTTTTCCTTTTCACCTGCAAGGGAACCCATGTCTGTGGACTTAGAGAACTGACAAATATGATATCCTATAAAGCAACAGTTTAGTAAGTTAGGTATTTCCTGTTGTCACTGCCTCACAATCCCAGGCTCCGGTTCTCACGTGGAACTTCCGTAACCTGATAAAGGCAACACAGCTATGCACATGCAGCCAGAGAAGTTTCTGAAGTGCATTAATGCTAACATTTTTACATAAGTGGTGGAGGATCCATCAAGGAGAGTTGTTCTGCTCTTCAACATTGCCTCCCATAACATCCTTATAGGTGAGCTTAGGAAGTGTGGGTTAGAAGATTGGAGAGTGAGGTGGAGTGAGATCTGGCTTAAATGATAGAGCTCAGAGTGTTGTGACCGGTGGTGCAGAATCTAGTTGGAGGCCTGTAGCTAGTAGTTGTAATGGAGGGGATAATTAATTTACGTGGTATGATTTTTCAAAATTAATATTATTAATTTTGGTATTCAAAGCTCTCACCAGCCCCAACAACTGATTTTAACAATAATCGGTTTGTTTGCAATGATCATGGAATGCATTGCATAAAGGATATGTAGATCTAGAAATAACAACTAACAACCTATAAACATTAACTCAACTGGAAGAGAAGGTTTCTTGTGGACAATTGCACTGCCTGTTGTTAGTTATCCCGCTTGCCCACTTGATGGACTCAGGGCCCTTTTTGCTTATGGCACAAGGCTAGGTAAATGTCAGGAAGCTTTAGGGATTTACTCACAAATAATTCTCCTGACTCATGGGGTTATCAACAGATTGAGACAGTGCCCAAATGCTTGCAAGGAATTCTGTCAATGGCCTTGCTGGCCACTGAGACTCCTAATTCTTCCCAGGCTTCACAGGATGCTGGGGAAAGGGAGCAGATGATCTCTGAACTGGTCCTGGCTTCTGCAGACAATCTGTGTGTCCCCAGGACTGCTCGTCTCAGCAGGTGTAGGCAGGATGTCTTTCGATGTACAGTCTCAGCATGGTGTCGTGCTGGCTATGCAGGAGTATCATGTGAAGGCAATTAAAGCTGATTCCTGGTAAATTTGAAGGAGGAAGTTTCCAGGCTGTTCAGCAGGCTGAGCTATAGCTTATCAAAGAATTATGCTATAAACTATAAGGCAGTATCACTGTGTAGTGGGTTTGCAGTTACCTGCCCCCCCACCTTTATAAACCCTCGCTAAAACTCAGAAAAAACACTGGAAGTTAATAAATGAAGCTTTATATTTACAGCAATGCACAATATACAAGCAGATATTTACAAGATATAACAAATATTTACAGATATATACAGTGAAAAAGTAATACAGTCACCACACCCCTCCCAGAGACCAAAATCCCCAAGAGAGGGTAACCAAAATCCCCCCCTACCACCTTTCCCCCCTTCCCCAGCCTTATCTCACCACCTGATGATGCTGCAGATAAGCTGAAGATCAGAGAGATTAGTAACAGGAGAAGTTAGTAGTTTTAGTGATTTTACTCTGAATTTAGCCACCAAGACCAAGAGACAAAGGAGAGAGCAGCCAGAGCCAGCACAGACAGAAGCAGATTGTTAACCTCATTGTTTTGAGAACATCTCTTAAAACAATTTTTTTTTCTTCACAGTAAAACTTGGTGAAGTGACACACACTGTGTTTAACTCTCTCTCAGCCAATAGTCTAATTTCTCACTCAAATTCTCCAATTAGCTCAAACCAACACACACTGCCACTGGCAGAGAATAATAACAGCAAGCAGCAGCAAGCACAGATACAACAGCAGAGCAAATTACAACAGCAGAGCACTTTGTGTTACCTGCTCATCTGTTTTCATATCAATGCCTGAGACTAATGGGCCTTTGGACATACATTAGCCAATCAGCATGGCAGTTAGCCAAGTTGACCATATTAGAGGAAGCCATAGGCTTGCTATACCCATATGAGGTAAGAGCATAGGCCCTGCCAAGCATAGTCACAAGCCAAGCACATGTACATTGTTTACCACAGGATGCAAGCAGGAGAAAAACAAGTTTGGGCAAGCCTGGGTCCTTAGATTCCATGGCTCCAGATCTTTTGTCTTTTTTCCTGCAGTTGCTTCTCTCCAAAACAGAAAGGAGAGCAGAAAAACATGTCTGGGCAATTCAGCACACATATAGGCCTATTTTTGACCTGTCAGGTCTACCACAACACTAATTTCCTCTAGGGGTTGGTACTGAGTCCAGTCTTGTTCAACATCATCATGAATGATCTGGATAAAGGGACAGAATGCCCTTTCATCAAGTTTGCTGATGACACGAAACGGGGAGGAGTGGCTGATGGAGCAGAAGGCTGTGCTGCCATTCAGTGAGACCTAGACAGGCAGGAGAGTTGGGCAGAGGGGAAAATACAGTTCAACAATGCCAAGTGTAGCTTTCTGCACCTGGGGAGAAACAACCTCATGCATCAGTATCTGCTGGAAAAGAGCTCTGTGGAGAAGAACCTGTGGATTCCTGGTGGATTCCAAGTTAACTATGAGCCATTAATGTATCATCATGGACAAAAGGCTAGTAGTGTCCTGGAGTGCATTGAGTGTGTCTAGCAGGTCAATGGAAGTTCTCCTCTTCTTCTCTGACCTAATGAGATCACATCTGGAGTACTATATCCAGTTCTAGGCTCCCCAGTTCAAGAAACACAAGGAAGTACTGGAGAGAGTCTATTGGAGAGGCTGAGATACCTGGGACTGTTTAGCCTTGTACTGCGTATGTCCTGAGATGGGGTTAATTCTCCTCAAAGTATCTTTCTAGTGCTGTGCTTTACAGTGCTGTAGCTGGGTGCTGATAACACAGCAGTGTTTTGGCTACTGCTAAGCTGAGCACCCAGGCTATGCTTTTCCAGGATTTCCCTGCCCTGAGAGCCACAGTTGAGCCAGCTGACCCAAACTGGCCAAAGGGATATTCCATGTCCTATCAGCTCCAATACAAGAACAAAGTGAAAGAAGGAAGTGTGGGGAAATTCGTCCATGGCATCTCTCCTCCACAGGAATCATTACATGTAGAGAGTTCTGCTCCCTGAGACCGATCACCATCCTGCTGATGGGAAACAGAGATTAACATCTCTGCTTTTGCTTCCACGCAGTCTACCACTTGTGCTTATCATTGAAGTGCTTTATCTTATAACTGATTTTTGTTATATTTCCCTCTCTCCCCTGCCAACCAAAAAGTGGAGTGATAGAACAGCTTTGGTGACCATTTGGCCCCCAGCCAGGGTCAAAACACTGCAAGCCTGGGAATATAAGAGGGGATCTTACCAGCGTTTACGAATATCTAAAAGGCAGGTGTCAGGAGGAGGTTCTGATTTAAAAATGTCACTTAAAAACTCTAGTACTTGAACAGTCATTGAAATCCTTATTCTGCTCTAGAAAATGAGACTACTGAAAGCACTATGTCTATGCTTTAATTTACATATGCATGAAATTTTATTATAATTTGCACTGCTTTTTTAGTTCTTCCTTTAAAATTTATATACAGATAAAGTTAAAGGAAGGAATCAAGACATTCCCTTAATGCAAAGCAAATAGTATTTATTTACTTAAACCATTCTTCATTGTCTGACATGATGAAAATTGCTAATGTATGCTTTTACACTCTTGCTTCTCCTGACTACTGACTGAAGTACTCAGGTTTAGTGTTAGGATGTTCCTAAGACTATGAACACTTTATAACATAGCAATATTCTGACTATGGTAAAGTTGATAATTATTCAGTATGTTGCTGACAGAGTTTGTTTGGGTGTGATTTTATCTTTTGTTACTGATGATTAAAAAAAATACTGTTGTGACAAGTGTTATATGTGTAAAATGCACATATTACACTTTTACAAGTATCTCAGTCCAGAGGAGAGAGACTAAAAATCCACCCAGAGGAGAGAAATTTGTCCTTATATATTGCTGTGTTGGAATTTAGGCACAAGCAGGACCAAATACCAAAAGCGAGACTAGTTGTTGAAGGATAGAGTGAACAGAACAAGGAAAGAGAGAGAAACAAATGGAGAAAGAGAGGAGAAGAGCAGGAAAGGAACTATATTACCACACCCAGCTCCTCCCTTGAAGATGCTTTCTTTGTCTGGAGGATGTTTAGGAAGGGTGCTGCTGCTTTAGCTTGGAGGAGGTGTTCCTGGGTTCATTGTTGTTAGCTTGTGCTGCTCTCAGCTGGAGGAGGGGAGGGAGAGAGCATCCGTGATGATTTCTCCCTTCTCTGAGCAGCGTCCAGCATGTACAGTTTCTCAATGGAGTTCTTCTCTCTTCTCCGTAGTTCTTTTCTTCTTACAGCAGGCAAAACTTAGAGTATGGCATGGTTGGTGGTGGTGGTGGAGAGAGGGTTCATGGGCTGCAGTTTCTAGGCTGAATGCCTATGGTGATGTTTTCTCCCACTTATTTACTCTCTAAAGCTGGTATAGGTTCAGTGTCTTTTATTCCACTTTTTGCAGCTCCCCCTAGCCACCCTAGTCACATTAATGCGTGACTCCCAGATGTGCTATCAGTGGGCAGAGCTGGCCCACAAGGCAGGTCGTTTACAACGATCTTGTCCTTGTTACACTTTCCAAGAGTCCTTGTGCCTGCAGGGGTCCAGTGCTATCAGTGAGCTTTCGCCTCTCGCCTCTCCATCTCTCACTTCTCCAATACACATCCCTGGGCATTCAGGCAAACCACCCGGGATGTGCTTGCACCACACCTTCTGAGCAGCTGTTGTCTCAAGGGGGCAAAAGTGATTTTATCTTTCTTGATTTACACGTGCAAGGGAGACAAAATTTAGTCTCTCACAAGTCAGCTAGACAAATAAATTAATATAACATTTAAAAGACCATAACAGAAAATCTGAGAGGTCTTTTTTTCGGGTGGCACAGTATGTCTTGCAAATACTTCAGAAGTTTGTTCAGTGAGATGATTGGACCGACAGATCATTTGTGGCCATGTGATTTTGCACACCATCTGCTCCCCTGGCTTAGCCTTTCCTCCTCCATCTTTTTGTTTCACATCAAGGGTTGAACAAAGGGAGGAAATGCATACTTCTGGTGTAACTATATACGTGTAACATTATTTTGCAGATCTAAGATCATTCACAAAGCACACACCATGCCTTGAAAGAATACTATTTTTACTCAATTATGTCTCACCAATCTAGGGTTAATCATTGTGTCTACTACTATGTTTTGCTGTTGTTTGGAAGATGACTTCTATCTTTCCACAAAGAGATTTTTACCTCACTCCATCCTCTGGAATTTATGGTGTATTGGAACATATTTGTTTCTCATGATGATGATGATTCCTTTGTCTTGTTTCATTTTTACATTCTTTCTCTTCACCCTTTCAAATACAAAAGGTACATTTTTCACCTCCTGATTTAGTACATGTTTAACTCTCATAATACTTCCATGTTAATTCACACTCTTTCATCTCTTTCTGAGCATTTGAAATTACTTGTGACAAACAGCTGTCCATTTTATCTTCAGATTATGCTAAGAGTGGCACAATCTATATGAAGGAGAATGTTGCATCCCGGCTTCACCTTATGATGACATTCCATGTTGACCTTTTTTGCCTACTGATCACAAACTCACAGAGCTTCATAATGTCAACCTACATTGGTCATGGATCATGTCATGCAGAAGTGGAAATATCCACAAGGCTCAGTATACTTTTAAAGGGGAGGATGATACAAACAGTATTTGACAATGTTAAATATTATGCAGGCCTATTTGATATGGGCAAGGCTGTATTATTTCATTGTTATTCCTTTTGGTACTGTGGTTTTGACTTTTAGAGCAAGAGATTTCTGAACCATATATGTCCACACTCTTGCCTGCAGTATATTCCCATTCTATATTGCTACATGGGAATGACTTGTACCATATTCATTTATAGAATAAAATAAAATACCATATAAATGTCAAATGTTCCTTTTCCTTTGACCTTTTTACTACAGCTTTAAAGAGAGTTTGTTTCTCATTAGAAAGGGTAAATAATCAATAGTTATTAAAGCAAAGAAATATATTGTGGTGAACAAATTATCCCCACAGCAAAAGACAATAGCTACTGGTACCCACAAGAAGTTGAGAAAATCTATTTTTGTTGTTTCTGCTTTACTCCACAGTAATTACATCTATGCCTTACTTGCTAGGTATATAAGTCCACATTCAGACATGAGGTTTTGGTTCATTTAAGAGTCGGACCTGAACATCTCCCTGTCAGGTGGTGTTCTGTTCTGTCAGTGCCTAGATTTGAAGGCCACGACGGCTTTTATTTTTTATGTACCCTCCCCAGCTGCTATAGCGGAGACAACACTGGAAAGTTTAGCACTCGAAAGCTTAGCTGTGGTTTAAAAAATGAGTATTCTCTAGACAGACCAAATGTATGTATTTTATGAACCCATCTGAAACATAAGTTTGGGACCTGGACAAAAAATTACTGCATTATTTGCTATTACTGAGATCTGAGAGATTGAAACCAAAGATGTCTGAGACAGAGGGACCTTAGTATCTATCACCTTCTAGAAGGATCTGTGATTCATCAGACTATTAAGGATCTTTCAATTTTGTCAAAATTGTTTTGTTGAAGCAAAGATCAATTTTGCTGCCTAGAAACACTTTTTGTCAAAAGCTAACTTTCCCCTGAGTTCTGATGTCTGCTTTAGAGAGTACATATGCTTCAGTTTTGTAAAAAAAAGAAAATCTGTTTCAGAAAGGTTCTCTTTGTCCTTCATAATTCATAGAATATTACTGTTAACAATACAGAAAACACCAAATAAACCTGAAACTGTTACTCTGTGCAAAAGGTAAATCACAGTGCATTTTATAAACTGTATTATTATTAACAACCATATCTTAAGTTCACTTTTCCTCCATTAAGCAGAATGTGTAATATTTCTAAAACAAATACTTGTTTAATACAAAATTCTTTAAAGGTTTATTATCTAAGACATGACAAGACCTTTGATAAAACAGGGCCTTGCCCTTTATTTGGAGAAAGTTGAGCTCTCCTAGGAGGGTGAGCGTGAATTGGCCATCTCCTGTGCCAGTATGTACCTCAATAATTAATCCAATTTCTGTATTATATGTAGCATTTCTGAAATTAAAGAAAAAGAAAAATACACTCATTCTGACCTTCAGAGAAGCTGTCTTATCTTGTTTTCATAGTGAAGATTCACTAGAAGTATAACTAATAGTGGATTTGTCAGCCCGTGTGGTAGCTGAAACAGAATTTTCTTTGCCCAGATCATGAGCGTTTCCTTTCTATATTTTCTCTCTTCTTTTTTTTTTTTTTTTTTTTTTTGTATGTGTGTGTGTATGTGTTAAAAATAGGGGTTTGTTAGGAATAAGATGACACTAAGACAAAGACTTCTGCTTGCTTTGTTAATAGTCTTTGTTAGATTAATCACTGAAGATTTATCGAAAAGCTGCATCCTATCAGAAATCCTTAGGCAAGAACTGAATGTGGTCAGAGTTAAAAAATGACACTGATTGCTTAAGAGAAATGTAATACAATCTCCTATATAGAGCAAGATGAATGGGAAATGTTATGTTGCCTAGTTTTGTTTACTATTAAAGCTGGTTTTGATTCTGTGAGCGAGCCTGTACAGAAACGGTGGTTCTAGATAAGTGAACTGAGAAATGGTAGAACCTACAGAATGGAACTGAGTTTATTCAGAACTTCTGTACTGCTGTTTTGGAATGCGTTCCTCTATTAAAAATGACTGGCTATTGTAACTGGGAAAAGCACAAGCATTGTCTTGGGGAAAATATTTTAATAATTTTACATGCAGGGAGATGAAGGTACAGTTCTATTACTACAGTGGTGAAGACTGATAATATCACTTTCATGAAAAGTCATTGCCTAGTACATTTTTTACTCATCATTCAAAATTCTAGCACATAATTTATTTCTTAGCCTAAAAAAAAACCAACCAAAAAAACCCCAAAGTATCAAAACCACAAGAAAACAAACAAACAACAGAACAAAACAAAGACCACAAGATTCCCACAAAATAAAAACAAAAGTGAGAGAAAGATCGTTCACAGGATCACAGGCTCACAGAATGTCATTCTTAACATTCAAACTCACAAAGTGTACAAAATTATGTCAGAGATCATTTTGGAGGTTTAAGTGCCTAGCATTTGCAGAAGAACAGGACAGTTTTAAATTTTATAATCAATCATGTGTCAGAATCTTGGTTATACTGTCCAACTTTAAACAGTGAATTTGACATTCTTGAATTGCCATTCTTCCATCAGGTGTACTTCAGTCCCAGTGTGAGAAAATAACAAAAAAGATAAATCTCTTCTTACGTGGAAATGATGGAAAGATAATATGGTTTCTCTAACTTGTTTATTTCTAGCTAAGTGCAATGCTGACAGTATAAAAAATAATTAAGGTACTAATAAATAGCCTCAGTCACCAGACAATTTATTAGGGTCACTTCTCATACATGTCAACAAATAGCAATTGACTTTAAATCTCACTGAGACAGTGACCTTCTTTGGTGACCCAGTATAAAGCAGTCTGTTATTCCTGAGATCTGAAATACAGAAGCAACAAGCATTCTGGGACAACAAAATGTTTCTGGCCCTTTCATTACTTGCTCAGATGAAGTACAGAGGAATGGCAAGGTTATGAATGATGGAAACAACGATACCAGTACTGACTGGAATAATTGCATTGAGACTTATCATCACCATGGAGAGAATGAAGGAAAAACAAGGGGAACAGAACAACAAATGGAATAGGGAAGATGAGAAAAGAAAATTGTAGGCAGGAACATTTTTTTGTGGTTCTGGGGAAATAAAAAAATGTGAAATAGTCTTCAGAGAGAAAAGAGGTAAAGATAGTGGTCAACAAATTATTTATCTTTTTTCTTTTTAATTCCAGCTCCTACCTTTCTGACTTCTGTATGCTTTGTGACTGTTTCATGTTGATTTTTCTATTACTTTTGCCTTTGCACTATTCCACTATTTGTAAGTTAATGAAATGCCCACTAGCGTATGAACCAAATTTGTATACATGAACATTTGAAAGGAATATGAAATGCAGTAAATTAAAATAAAATCTAACATAAGCACTGCCTACTATATATATATTTATTTTTTTTTTTGGCTTTGTGATTCCAAAAGATTATTCATTCTTTAGCTGACAAATAGGTTTGGAATAATACAAGCAATATACAGAATAGCAAATTCTGTTGAAACTCTAGATGCTTTCTGAAATAATAATCAATACAGTTCTGCAGATAGTATTTTGATGGAACTAGGTGCAGTAAAAATATCCATTGTAGACAAATAATAGTGAATCATCATAAAGTTTTAGTTCTGCACAACAGTAAACCAATGAGATAAATAGCTTTAAGATATGAGTTATTTTAAATAATTAGTAGTCATTAAAAGAGTTATTAAATATTCAATTTGTTTAAAAGATCTTGCCTATATCCACAATTCCTTCAGGAGAAAAGTATTTTAGAATAAAAACCTTGATGTTTCTAAATACCTCACAAATTTGCCTTGTATAGTTTTGTTCTACTTTTTCTTTCTTTCTTTCTTTCTTTTTTTTTTTTTTTAACAATAGACAGATTAAGAAAGGAACACCACATACATATAGTCAGTTGATTTGCATTGTTTTAGCTATGCATCTGAAATCCAGGCAATAGAACCACAGAATCATAGAATACTCTGAGTTGGAAGTCGCCTGCGAAGGCTTGCAGTCCAACCACCTCTGCAGTAAGCAGGGGCATCGTCAACTAGACTGGGTTGCCCAGGACCCTGTTCAGCATCACCTTGAATATCTCCAGGGATGGGGCCCCAACAACCCGATGCAACCTGTTCCAGTTTTCCGCCACCCTCATATGAAGAAACTGTTCCTAAAGTCCAATCTAAATCTACTCTTCTCTAATTTAAAACCATTCTCACTCATTCTATCACTACAGACCTTTGTAAACAGTCTCTCTACATCCTTCTTGTAGGCACCCTTTCACCTTAAAGTATTGGAAGAACACTATTAAGTCTTCCTGGAGCCTTCTGTTTTCCAGTCTGCAGTGGTTCTAGGAGTTACCTGCCCCCCACATGTTGTAGTCAGGTCTGGCATTCTGAAAATATTGCAATGTACGGAAAGGTAGAGCCCCTCCCTATAGCAAATAGCCTTGAGTTAGGACGTAAGCAGACGGAATTGATGTTTTGTAGGCTGTAAAAAGCCCTGCCACATTTCAATAAACGCCATTCATTATCCATCACATTGATGTCTGTAGCTGATGGTCCGAACAGCCTGGGTTTGGTTGTTGTGCTGCCCTTGAACCAGGTCGTCACACCTCCTGAGTGAGGCAACAAGTGGTGCTGAAACCCGGGAAGGAAGCAGAGAGCCGAGAAGCAGAAACCCGGGAAGAAGAGAGCCAGGAAAGAAGAGAGCCAGGAAGCAGAACCCCAGGAAGAAGCAGAGAGCTGGGAAGCAGAAAGCTGGGAGGAAACCCGGGAAGAAAGAAGCTGGGGATCCTGAATCACCTGGACAGGCAAGCAGCGGCTGAGGTGGCGGGTCCAGCCCAGCATGGGAGGACACTCCCGGACCAGCAAGGAAGATGAAAGCCCTTGTTAAGGTCGTATCAGAATTGCATAAGCAGTGGGGTGTTGATTGTAACGCTAAGAATTTTACTCTCATTATCGAGAGCGTTTTTCAGTTTGGGGTTATAGACCATGCAGTGGATACTCTCCATGAAGTATGGGATAAATGCATTGAAGAATTAGCCAAGGAGACGAGGGCCTTGGGTTGTGGTAAAAACATTAAGTTGTGGGGAGAAATGGTACAGGCTTTGCAGAAAGCTTTGCAAAAGCAGAAATCCTGGAAGGCTGTGAGGAATGGTTTAAAGATTGCTCCGTAAGTGGGAGTCGGGGCAGCTACACAAACTCAGCACCCTTTAGATGATTCTGCTGAGTCTAAAGATAAACAAGAAGCCAGCTTTCTACTTTCCCCCACCCTCCACCTCCTCCTACTGCTCCCATGTCTGCAGATAACATTCCTGACATTCCTGCAGTAGCAGCCCCAGCGCCTATCTCTCTCTGCGAAACCCCCTCTCAACCCTCGAACCCTGAGGAGGTCATTGAGGGGCAGAAACGAGCAGAAGCCTTCTGGGGTGGGTTAGTCGAGGAAGCCAGAAGCACCGAGGCCTGGGCAAGGCCACCACCCTATATATACCAAGATAGCACCGAGCAAGCAGGAGAGGGGCAGGGCGGAGACATCCCCGGAGGGGGAAGCGGGGCGGGGCTGGAGCCAGCGTGCATGCGCAGGCAGGAGGGGGAGGAGAGAGACAGTGGGGGCTATAGGGGGAAGGAGGAGGAGTGGAATGAAGGCAGAGGGCGGAGAGCCGATCAGAGTGGGTGTTTGAAAATATGCCCTTATAAGGCAAACACCCCGCCCAGCAGAGGGCAGAGTGAACCACAAGGGGAGTGGGTGGTGCAAGAGCCAGCCACGTAAGGGGAGTGGGCATGGCCAGAGTCCAGGAAGGGGACGCTGCATCCCTGAAGTAACCAGCCAGTTGAGTTCCGATTCCAGATCAGATTGCAGCTCAGAGGAGTGGTCCACAAATGACTCAAACTCAGAGTAGGAAGGGACGGGAGAATACAGAGTCAAAAGCAAAAATATCCCTACCAAAAAATAAAGAGGAACCTCCTGAAAAAGCTCAACCAATACAATGTATAGTTCTGGGAAAACCATCATGTGCATTCTCCCCAGGACTTAAGTGCCTTAGTAACCTCATCATGAAAGGCGGAAAACTTGCCTTAAGACACCTAGGCATTGAACCTGCCAAAATATATCTACCCTTCCGCAAGCAACTTCCAGTGCAATCAGTAGCAATATCAGAATATTTGGCTATAGCACTCATCGGATTCTGTGGAGAAGTCCAGTATGCTGCAAAGCCTCCCTGGACTCAAATGCTAGCAATTTTTTATATCGACCTGCCACAGAAGGTCTTGGACAGGCCTCAAGAGGGACCAACAGTCTTCACAGACACATCCTCAATCGCAGCAGCAGTGTGGCAATCAGGGGAAGAATGGCACTGCATCAAAATGACTGATTGTACACTTTCAGCTCAGCAACTAGAAACAGCAGCCATAGTTGAAAGAGCAAATCAAACTCTGAAATCTAAACTGGAGGTACTAGCAAAAACAGAAGGTTTTAGCAATGTCATTCCCTCAGGAGACCAGGCACGTCTGTTAGCAACTGCTCTATTAGCATTAAATCAGTTCCCCAGGGGGGAAGAGGTGAATAGCCCCACTCAAAAACATTGGGCCACTCGAGCATTAGAAGAAGGCCCATTGGTCACAGTTAGAAATGAGTTGGGGGAATGGGAACCGGGATGGAGACTAGTTCTGACAGGGCGAGGATATGCAGCTGTCAGAAAAGAGGGCAGAGTTAAGTGGTGCCCACTTAAGTCCATTAAACCAGATCTTCAGAATAACACTAATGAAAGCTGTGAGTTTCTATTTACAGGATTACATCATTGGACGCCCTCGGAACCCATACACTCCAGTGGTAGAAGAGGAGGACTAGCTGGCAACCGTCCCATCTCCGTCTCCGCCTGGGAGTCCCACATCAGAGGCGTCCAAACAAATATAACGTGGCCCCCGCAAGAGAGGGCTGTGATGTTTCTGTGTCATTTGTTAAAAGTCAACTAAGAGAAGGTTAACATCATGTTGGTGGAACACCAAAACTACTCTAAGAATGCAATTGTTTAAAGATATCCTTAGCTATCCTCTATCTACCTCTGACTCAATGTGCCTCACGCATGTTATCATGGTACCATGAGCCTTTTTATTTTTATTTAAGTCTACTTAAGCCTATTTAAGTAATTTAAGACTATTTTTTTACTCAGTGTTATTATCAGTTAGCCTAATTGCCATTTGCTTAGAGTGCCTTTTAAGATTTTTATATTTTAGTTTTAAGTATGATTTAAGTAAGATTTAAGTAAGCAATAGTTACACCATAGTAATAAGTTAAGATGCATAGTTAAGTTTTTGATACGTATTTTTTAAGATAGTTGTAGAGCATAGAGTAAGGAGAAGATATTTTAGGAATAAGGATAAGGTACTTTGATTAATTTAGTTATGCATTTAGTATATTTTTCTAGCTAAGTTTACCATGTATGTGCTCTTTTTAGATTGTTACGCTTTAGCCAATTTGGTTATGCATAGGGAGGGGGGAAATGTTGTAGTCAGGGTCTGGCATTCTGAAAATATTGCGATGTACGGAAAGGTAGAGCCCCTCCCTATAGCAAATAGCCTTGAGTTAAGACGTAAGCAGACAGAAGTGACATTTTGTAGGCTATAAAAAGCCCTGCCACGTTTCAATAAACGCCATTCGTTATCCATCACATTGATGTCTGTAGCTGATGGTCCGAACAGCTTGGGTTTGGTTGTCGTGCTGCCCTTGAACCAGGTCGTCACGCCTCCCGAGTGAGGCAACAACCACACACATTGAATTCACACAGATTAGACTCAGCTAGCTGGAAGTTAAGGAACGAAGCTTTATATTCACAGCTTAACACAATATGCAAGTATATATTTACAGATATTTACAGCTATATACAGTAATATACAAGTTAAGCACAATGCTCCTCCTAAAACTCAAAGTGCCCAGGAGGGGCTTCCAACCACTCTTCCACCTTCTTTTCACCTCCCTCCCTTATGCCAGAATCTGCCTTATGTGCAAAGTGAGTTGGAAGAATCGGAAAGGGGGAATTAGAAGGAAAATTATTATTTGGGTTACATAGATAAAAGCAGAAGCAGTTAATATGGCACAAAGTAGAAATAAACACAGACACCAACTCCCTTATCTATGTTTGTGTCCTTGTTTTTCTATGTCCCAGCAAACATGTGAGTGAATTAGACATCACCATTGTTTTCTTTTCACAGCCTATAATCTAATTTTTCTCATTAAAATATTCCAATTAGCTTCAAACCAGCACAGAGGCTGAACAACCCCAGCTCCTACCAGCCTGTGTTCATAGCAGTGGTGCTTCAGTCCCCTAATAATTTTCATGGCCCTCCTCTGGACCCACTCCATCAGGTCTATGTCCTTCCTATATTGAGGGCTCCAGACCTGGATGCAGTACTCCAGATGAAGTCTCACCAGAGCAAAGTGGCAGAATCATCTCTCCGGATCTGCTGGCCACACATCTTTTGATGCAGTCCAGGATGCAATTTGCCTTCTGGGCTGGAAGCTCATACTGTCTGGTCATGTGCACTGTCTGCACCTCCAAGTCATTTTCTGCAGGGCTGCTTTCTATCACCTCCTTGTCGTGATAGACCTGAAGGGTCAAAATAGGCTTGTACATGTGCTGGCTTGTCCAGACACGTTTTTCTGCCTTCCCTCTGTTTTTGGGGAAGAAGCGACTGACAAGAAAAGGGACAAAAAACAGGTGCGCTGGAATCTGAGCACTCTGGCTTGTACAAGTTGTTTTTCTCCTATTTGCAAACTGTGGTAAACAAGGTGCACGTACTAGCCTCATGCTATGCCTGTGCTGGGCCTGTGCTTTCCCCCCTTATGGTATAAGCAAACTTATGCTATCACCCAAATGTGGTAAGACTTGGCTTACTGCCACTCTGATTGGATATGCTAATGTCCAAAAGGGTCCAATCAATCTCAGGCATTGATGCTAAAAGCAGATAAGCAGATTAACACAGTGTGCTTTTGCCATGCTTATGCTTCTGCCGTGATTTTGCTATTATTCTGTGTTCTGCATCTGTGCCTGTAATGCCTTATTATTATGTAGTGATATAAACTATATTCCACCCTGGAACTGTTTTTCGAGGAGCAACTTAAATAGCCTTCACGCCATTAGCAGTCTGAGATACACATCTGCTGAGATACATCGCAAGATGTCTGCCTGTACCCACAGCAACCTGCATCTCCTGAAGATGATCAAGCCTGAAGGCATGCAGATCGTTGAAAGCCAGGAACAGGTCAGAAAACCGTCTGCACTCCCTTTTCTTCCCCCTCCAGTCTGTGGAGCCTGGGGTGAATCAAGTCTCAGCCATAGCTGCAGCCACAGCAACAGCCACAGTGTGTATAAGATCCCAGGAACTAGCTGCAGCAGAAGGATATGAAGGTACTGTCACTTTGAAAACAAGTAAAGAACATTATTTGCACACAGGAGCTTATGTATTTGTGTGCATAAATACTCCTTAGACACTACAAGGCACATGAGGTGCCTTAGTTCTAGTGGAAATAAAGTGACCTCATGTAACTGTCTCACTTGTGCTTCTTGCAAATAAAAGTATATGTAAGATTTTCTTAATTTAAAATGTCATAGGATTCTCAATGACCACCCATGCTGAGCTGCACATTACCATGTGAAGAGGTTTGCTGAATTCAACAGTGGCATTAAAATGTAGTTTGTGATGTGAATGCCTTTCACTAAATGAAAATTAAATCAAGTTTCCACAGGATGATGCAGGGATGGCTTAAAGGAGTAAGATAATTATTTCTAATTATATTGGTAGAAAAAAACAAATCAACCCTTCTTTAAATGGATCTTCTTCAAAGCACTTTCTGGTAGACTTTGAAGCAAGTCTGTAAAAAATGCGTATATTTTGGTAAGAAAATCTGCTATTGTCATAAAACCTGTAGCTACACTATGTTAATGGACTTTCAAATCTGCACAAAATGTGTGAATGAGATTTGAGAACCAAGGGAATAACACATTTTTGCATGAACATCTGTATTTGACTCCCATATTATGAAACTGCACCATGGGTAAGAGATCTCTTCTCTGTACTTGAAGAAAACATTCACCAAAAATGCGTGGAGAGGACTGGCCTAAGTTCAGTTTTAGGGTTTTGCACAAAGCATCTTTTCACATGAAATGATGTCACCTAAGATCAGGGTAGCACTGATATGCCACTTAACAAAAGTGTTCACCTTTGTTAGCTTCAAATAGGGCTTATTGTTTTTTAGTTTCAAAGACATGAAATTTAAAACCAGGGAGTGCAAACCCAAAATTCAGTGCTGACATAAAATCTAGAAGGTGTAAAATGACATGTGTAACAGCTATTTCTCACTCATGTAGATGATTGTGGCAAGAGATTGTGTAAAATGTCTTCCTTATCCCCCTAGAAAATTAGTAAGAAGCATTGTCTTCTCCTAATTTTTGAATAAGCTACAAAATAAAAGCTAATCAGTGTTTGCCAATGATAAGTGTAATTCTGAAGAGCAATCACAATTACTGACTATTTTCTTTAAGATGTTAGTTTGCAAATAGTTGTGGTCTGGCATGCGCTGAGGGTAATGATTCTGCCTAATTGCTACATGTGTAGAGTACAGCCCAATTGCCTGCAAACTGCAGCAAAACTCTCTTGTCTCTGTAGGGTTTAACAGCATAGGATTTTTCCATAGAGCCTGAGGTACACTTTTAACATTTAAGATGTCTGTGTGGGTGTTTGCCCATTGGTTCACCAATTAGCCAGCCACTGTGTCCAATTTAGAATGGTTTTTATTTCTGTAGTGTCTTCCCTCATTGGCCTTCTACAAATTCAATGCAAGATATTAAGAAAAAACAAACAAACAAAAAAATTTCAAGGTAGTTGGCTGAGGACTCTTTTCTTGGAAAGCATGTATTATTTCTCTATGATGTAATTCCAAATGCTTAGGAAGGATGAGAGTAAGTCTTCACATCACAGAGAGGTGAAATATAGCTCTCTGTGTGAGTCTCATCATCAGCTGCTCTGATAAGTGCCATAAAATCCCATTTTTTGGTAAATGACAGAATTTAGATGGTGCATTGTAAAGGATGTATGTTGAATGAGGAACCCAGAACAAAACAATGAATTCCTGATCACATAACTGCCAGCAATTTTAGGCAGTGCTTCTAACAGGAATTTGTGAAACAGTGGAATGTATTTTGAAATAAAGAAAAAAGCTACTGAAATACTTGAAGATTGTGTCATAGAAGCTTCTTACAAGGAAACTGAATTAAATGTGGGTTGTTGGCTTTAATTCTGACATTTAAAAATTCCTTATACTTGTTATGAAGTTTTATAAAACCCTAAAGCAAACAAAATTTTAAAACATATTTCCTTTGCCAGTTATATTTTTTATTTCTACTGAAATATGCTCAATTAATATGTGCAAATATATATAAATGGAAAGAATGTTCAAAATTCTTCTCTAGTCTGTCTAATCTCAGAAGTGATTGAATCACATCAGTGCCTTCATAATCCTCCTGGATCTCAGAAACATGAAATAAACATGATCATTCATGCTTACTTTCCTTTACCTACAACCTTCATGCCTCTGACAGCAGAAAGAAAATCCACGCAGATTCCAGGTCACAACGCAGGTGATGTGTCCACATCACAGTCTCCAGTCTCATTTTGGTAGCACAAGGAGTATTCATATTTTCATAAAAACCAGTTAATCCTTACAGTACATTTAATTTCGCCAAAGATTGATGTAATTTCTTGTGCTGATTTCACAGTACTTTTATCCACTCTGTATCTAACAGAACAACAACAACAACAAAAACCCAAAACATAAAAACATAGATCATTTTGCAGACCAAAGCTGCTGGGGAGACATTACTTTTCACCTCTCCTGAATTATACACTTTCTTACTGTAACTTAGCCACAAGTTTCTACTAAAATAATATATTTAAGCTGTACTGGATAGTCCTGTATTTTGTTCTTGGTTTTGCTGTGTTTACTTCCTGTAATTTCAGCTGTGGAATAACGTATGTTTATATCTGGCATCACAACATTAATTTGCTGAGCTCAGACACTCTTGCAAAAGTAAGAAGGCATTGTTAGTACATGCTAAATAAAAAGAGAGAGACAAAGAGATGAGATAACCTGACAAGAAACACTGATGAAAAAAAAATGCAATAAGGCTCATAGATCATTTGCACAGTGCCATGAGTCCTTCATTGCATCTGTCCAGAAATCACTGAATAAAGCCCATTAAGATAAAAAGGAAAATTCTGTTTCTTTCTCCAAAATACAGCAAGAAAAGACAACAAATGGATGCTTTGGTAAGCAAAATAGGCAGATGACGAGACTGCAAATTTTTTCTAGGAGTCTTGGAAGGAAACATGCATTTTAGAGTCAGTTACTGGAAGGAAAAAATCTTATTTTGCAGGTGTTTAGAAAGACAAACCTTCCCAGTCATGTAATGTATCATTAAAGGAAGAGCAGATGCATGTTTGAAAACAAGGAAGATGAAGAGTGGTGTCACGGGATGATCAGAGGTAGGAATGAACCTCAAACAGTGAATAAAAGACAAGAAACAGAGAATGGCCTCTGGTTTTTGTTTGGGTTTTTTTTTTTTTTACATAGAAACACATGAATATTTTACTTAAATATCCTCTGTTGTCAGACAAAAATGAATGAGCTCTCAGAATTACATTTCTAAAAACATATCCAGTGCCACTTCTGTGTTCAATTAGCCATATATCATAGAATCACCTGTATTCATTTCTCTTTCATGTCCACCTCTAATGTCCTAATAGTAAGCATTCAAGATTTTGTTCTCTTATATTTTGCAGCTTGAAACTATCACATTCAGTAAAATGTTTTTGAAATATTGAAACAATATCAATAAATCCACATGAATAACTAAAATCAAGTATTCTCTGGAAAACAGATCAGATTTTATGTTAATCTCTTTAATGTGGATGCACATTGTCTTTACATAAAAAACAGTTTCTATACAAAAATCAGTGTCACGCTAACAAATTTCAAAAGAAGACAATCTACCTTCCCAGGCTGATTCTGTAGCTGTGAATGTATTAAATCACTATAGCAGAATTAAACAGCACAGTCTTACGGGTCTCGAAGGAAATGGCCTTACTTCTTACCTTCAAAGACTTTATGGACACAGATTAGCTTTCAGTTTATTAGTAAAAGGAATATTTCAGAATGTAAAACATTCTTTCAAACTTTTCAAAAAGTGTGGTAAGGGAGCTATCTTCAGAAATATTGTTCCAGATACTTTAGGTCAGGATGACAACTATATTTGTAATAGTAGGAGTCTGTTTTTTTCAAGTATATATCAGAAATTAAAAGCACATTTATAAAAGAGAAAAGGGGGGTGGGGGAGAAAGGAAAAAGTTTGATATCAGGTACTTTTGTGAAAGATTTGAAAATAACCGATCAAGACAAATAAGATAGCATTTATAGGAACAAAACCTAGCAGGACTGGTTGAGCTTTCATCAAGCCCTGAAATAACTAAGGAAGAGCAAGCACAGGGAAAAGATGTTTTTTTCTCTCTTAAATATGTGTTTAGTTGCTCCTTGAGTCCCATTAAACATACTGTAGCCTCAGAAGTGAGTTCGTATTTATAGCATACTAATCTGGCACCACACTGCAAATTAGTCCAGAAGAAATTGCTGAATAAAATTCTCTCCTTTTGTTTCTACATAACTCTCCACAGAAATGCACTCATCCTTCCTCCCATCAGGGGCAGATGGTTACAACTCCATTGGTCCATATCTTATATAGGGTATCAGCTTTCACAAAATTTCCTCCCAAAATGATGGTAACTTGAAGAGAAAAATGCATCTGAGTACATGCCTAATTGCAGAAGTTTCCAATTTTGTTTCCTAGCACCAATCCAAGTTTAAATCCTATTCCTATCTTTATCACAGCTGCTTTTTTTTCCTTTCCCTATGTACATCTATGAGAATGGATTCTTACCTTACTGTACTACTATCCTCAGTCAACTCTTGCAAAATACTTCCCAGTGAATCCATATCTTTACTCCTTTGCAACTGGCCAATGACCTTCTTCAACTTAATCTCCTGTCCCATGCTATCCATGTCATATATCAAATTGCCTCATAAACTAATTATATGTAATGTCACATAAGGGGGAAATACATACTGTTGCTAAGTTTTGTAACAAAATGATAGGAAAAAAAAATCATTGTGATCAGAGACAGTATCTTGTTCCTTTTAAGTGTGGAAGATGCTTTGGTGTGGATTTTCTGCAATCTAACTACTCATACTTATTCCTTCCATAAAAGCAAAACTGAATCTGGAAATTATAAAAACATATTAGCAAAATACTTGTTGAGCTGTAACTCAAAATACTGATACTGAAAATTCAAAGGCATGAAAAAAACTTTTTGTGCTTGAAATCCCTTTAAAAGTTTTAGTTATATATTTAAGATAATAAAAAAGTAAATATCAGCATAATTGCCAAGTAGATTACAGGATTGCAGGATCACAGGATGTTAGGAGTTGGAAGGGACCCAAGGAGATAATTAAGTCCAACCCCCCTGCCAGAGCAGGACCATACAATCTAGCACAGATCACAGAGGAATGCAACCAGACAGACTAGAAAGTCTCCAGAGTAGGAGACTCCACAGCCTCTCTGGGGAGCCTGTTCCTGTGCTCCATGACCCTTACAGCAAAGGAGTTCCCCCTTGTGTTGAGGTGAAACCTCCTGTGCTGAAACTTGCAGTCATTGCTCCTTGTCCTGTCACAGGGACCAAGTGAGAAGAGCTTGTCTTCGCTCTCCTGACACCCAGCCCTCAGACATTTTAAAAAATTTATTAAATCCCCTCTCAGTCTTTTCCAGACTAAAAGGCCCCAGATCCCTCATCCTCTCATCATAAAACAGTGCTCCAGTTCCCTAGTCATCCTTGCAGCCCTCTGCTGGACCCTCTCCAGCAGATCCTTGTCCGTCTTAAACTGGGGAGCCCAAAACTGAATGCAGTATTCAAGATGAAGTCTCAGCAGGGCAGAGTAGAGGGGGAGGAGAACCTCCCTTGATCTGCTGGACACACTCTTCCCATTGGCCTTCTCGATCACCAGGACACCACCATGCTGTCCCATGGTTAACTTGCTATTAACCAAGATTCCCAGATCCCTCTCCACAGGGCTGCTCTCCAGCAGATCACCTCCCAGCTTGTACTGGTGCAGTTTATTATTCCTCCCCATGTTCAGGACTCTGCATTTAGCCTTTTTGAACCTCATTTGGTTCCTCTATGCCCACCTCTCCAGTCTGTCCAAGTCTTGCTGGATGTCTGCACAGCCTTCAGCTGTATCAGCCAAGCCTCTCAGTTTGGTGTTATCAGCAAACTTGCTAAGCAGACTCTGTCCCTTCATCGATGTCATTGGTGAAGATGTTGAACAGCACCAGATCCAGCACTGATTCCCTGGGGGACTCCACTGGTTACAGCTCTCCAGATGGACCTGGCATCATTGGTCACCAGTTCCTAATCTACCTCACTATCTGTTCTTCCATCCCACACTTCCTGAGCTTGCTCACTAGAATATCATGGCAGATGGTGTCAACAGCCTTGCTAAGGTCAAGGTAGACTGCATTTACTGGTCTCCCTGAATCTACCCATTCAGCTATGTCATCATAGAATGCTAGATGGTTAGTCAAGCAAGATTCCTCTTGGTAAATCCATGCTGACTACTCTAATAATCTTCTTCTCTTCCAAAAGCCTTGAGATGCCCTCCAGAAGGAGCTCCTCCATCATTTTTCCAGGGATGGAGTTGAGGCTTGCTGGTCAATAATTCCCTGGAACCTCTTTCTTGCCCTTTTTGAAGATTCGAGTAACATTGGCTCTCCTCCAGTCCTCAGGCACCTCTCCTGTCTGCCATGATTTGGCAAAAAAAGTTGGAGAGCAGCAGAGGAACAACATCAGGCAGTTTTCTCAGCACCCTTGGGTGCATCTCATCAGGGCCCATGGACTTGCAAATGTTCAATTTTTATAACTGATCCCTAACCCAGTCTGCACTGACCAGTGGGGAGCATTCCATCCTTCAGGCTTCCTCTCCTTCATTCAGGGTCTGGAGTACATAGGGGAGTTCAGCATATTTGAAGGGTGAAGAAAAAGACATCCATGGACATTGGTAGGATTCTTTAATTGTATTTCTTGGGGGAAAAAAAAATAACATGTTTATGGTTGGCCCTGCACTTGTTTCTTGCACTTGTTACATACATATCTTAGACTGTCAGATTAAGGAAGTAAAAATCAATAGAGGCTTAGAGTTTTTTTCTTCTAAATGTGGGCCTAACTTGTGTGTCCAGATTTAATAATATACATCTTGGAATTGATACAAAACTAAGGAGCAGCTGAACATGATCTCCAAAATTTTGTTTATATAGCTTGGATAGTCATTTTAATGCTGTTGAAAAATAAAAGGGTTTTAGAGTCATAATTTTATTGTCTTATAATACAAATATATGCATGGCACAGAACGGTCATAGCCAACAAAAATACATTTGAATGTCTGCATTAAAACGTCCCAGGTGTAAGATATACCAAAGATAAAAGGTAACATTTTTCAAAATTAAAAAAAGAAGCATATGCATCTTGCAAATTACTTACTTGTTTTCCGAAAACAGAAAGCACATAAAAGAAACATAAACAGTTACATTATGGATAAGTATATGTGAAAGAAATATATGGAAAACCAAATCTGTCACGGAGGAATGAAGATGACAACTGTGTTACAAGTAAATCCTGGTGTTTGACATATTTTTCTTCATGTGAGTTGATACCTCCACCTTAACTTCTATAGATACATGGACAAGACATATGAGAAATGATACATATACTCTACAGATATGTTTTTATATTTTCATTTCACTGCCATGTTATGTAGTGTTATTTTCTGACTCAGGATAAGCAAAACCTTTCACTAGATCTTTTCTGGGCCATTGGAACAGTGGAAAATACTACATGCATATTTAAGTATACATCACCCTCTAATACATTGTAACTTTATTCAGGATATATGTTCTGCAAAAACATGAAAAGGTAATTATAAACATCTCAACATATGCTATAACTCCTTGAGGGCAGATGTATACAAAAGAGAAAAGTAACTTAAACTACTGAAACTCAAAAATTTTAAAAGAACAGGATTACAACAGTATTAGTATTATTAAAAGAATGGTCTACAGGTCCTTATTCAAACTCACACAGAGTTGTAATTCAAAAAGGTTCATAGCTGCACCTTGACAGAGCTATGGGAAAAGTATTGGAGGTCTTAGGCTGATTTGATGTGAGTTGAGGTTCTCCTAAGGCTTAAACTGAAAGGTTTTCCAAGATGCCAGTTTACAAGTTGTCTTGAGACACATAGCATTTTGAAATCACATCTGAAAAGAATTTGCTGTATTAAAGCATGGTTTGTATTATCATTCATCTCCCAGTCCAGACAAAACTATAGTGTAACTCTCAGATTTCAGAAACATACAAAGACAAGTCAAATTTCTGTCGACTCACATTTCTATATTCCTTTTTGTGAAAGAAATTATATTGATCCATTAAACATGTAATAATAGAAATTAGAGTAAGGGACTGCCACGTGAATGAAGTTCAGTACCTGGAAGCACCACAGGAAAAGAGACTTCCCTGGACTAGAAAGATAAACTGAATTAAAGAAGGACATAATTTTATGGTAATGGTAAATCCAGTCTAAAATGAGGCAAATTTACTTATGAGCAGGAATATCTGTTACCAGAATTGTTCCAGTGTAGCTGTTCTTGTAATGGTTTAGTGAAAGGGTTAACTTGCCTCATCCCCCAAGACAAAAGTTGAGGGGAAGAGAAACACACAAAACTCAAGATTAAGGTAAAGAGATAAGAGTTTAATAACATGCAATATCATAACCACAATGCATAGCTGTCTTAGCTAATAATCTAATTGATCTAATTATACAATGCATCATCACCTTAGCTTAGCCTATTTGCAGAAGAAGCAGAGTGAAATACAGAAGGGAAAAAAATCAAACAGAACCAAAAGCCAGCATAAAGCAGAAAGTCAAACCCAGAATCTACCCAATCCCACATGCCTTGCTGCTGTCCCTGAAGAGAAGAGCCAAGACCCAGGAAGCTGGGGCCCAGAATCAGCAACCAGAACAGGTAGCTCCCATTTGTAATCTGAACTTCAAACCCCATAACACTTTGCTCCAGTTAGCAATTTTATTTTTGAAGCTGGCATGACTGCAGCATGGTATGAAGCAGCATTTCTTTATGAAGTCCTACTTAGTATTGAAAAATAATACTGCCAACATATGACTGTTTCTAAAAGTCAAAGGTTAGTGGCCACTCAGGACTAAGTGAATTATTCCACACATTATTCTAGTGTACCATTTTAAAATTAGTCTGACTCACTGGAGTTATTCTTAATTTAAACAAGTATACCAAAAAAACCCAAAACAAAACCAAAAACCAAACTTAAAATGCAAACTCCTTCCCAAAATGAAATGCATCATTTTGGGGTGTGTTCATAGAAACGAATTTCTTTTAGTAAATGTGGAGAGATTTCTGAGAAGAAATGGCCTGGTAGCGGTGAATAACCCACTGCCAGGAAAATGTGTGAAAGAAAAGCACAGCGGAAAGCTTGTGAAGTGAAAGTGCAGCCGGAATGGACAGAAGGAAAACAGAGATACAGACTGGGACAGTTCCTGCTTCTGAAAAGGTTACCCAGAAGTTTCTCAATAACTATGACGTCATTGTTATTATTATGTAACCAATTATCGTCTTCCACATATGATCCCTTGCCCCAATTACTTTGTAGTATTCACAGACAGTCTATAGATTAATAATCTTCTTTTTAGATAGATAGATCTAAGGTTTCTTTATCTTTTTTGTATGCCATGGCAGAAGAAGAACAAAAATACTGGAGTGCTCTGTGAAATGTAACATATCTTTCTTTTTGTCTTTTTCAGTTTTGGCTTTTCTTTTTTCTGAGTCAACTTAGTGGTTTAACTTTAACACAATTTTTGTTAGTCTATAGATTTTTAGCATTGGTATAGTTAAAGGTTAAGAGTTTAGAATAAGAGATATTATAGTTTAGGATTTTTAGTTTTATATCAGTAATGGAATAGGGATTATTGTACAACTATTTTTAAAAAAGGGGGGGGAAGGGGAAGAGAAAATAAGAAAAAAGGAAAGAAAAAAAGGAAGGAAAAAAAGGTTTTGGTACAACATATTGGCAAGGTTAAATGGCAAGGATTTCAAGGTTGTTGGATTCAGTTTTTGACACACTGAGATTTCATTTGCAGCATGTTACATTGGCTACCAGTTTGCTGTAGTAGATCTGTAGAGAGATGATGCTTTTAGGAAATGCCTTGCTACAGACTAGTGCAGCTATTTAAAAAGATACCATCACACCTATGCAATTGAGTCACAGTGCAATCATGAAGTACAGGAAGAAGAACAGACAGCAAACCTACCTACACAGCATGTAATAGAGAAGTATTTTCTGTAATACTGCAGCATAGCTAATACACCTCTTTATGCTAACTTGACACCTTTGACTTTTGGAAACAAAAAAGGAATTGTTCAGATACATCACACATAGAGGATCAGCCTAGAAAATGTGAATACATCTATTGCTGTAAGGAATGTATGTGTTTGTTCTTGTCTACAGGTCTTCGATGGATACTAGCTTGTTGTGTTTAGCCTGCTTTTGGCAGTGAGCAAAGGTCTTGCTCAGATGGCATACAGAAAGAAGAAATTGAAATGTATTCTGGGATATGGGTGTTGTTCAACTTTTTGTCATCAAACGCTGTAACTTAATAGTGTAAAGCAAGGAGCAATGCACATGCATTGCAACTGTTATTCTAGTAGTTACTTCTGCATGCTTTGCTAACTGGCTTAATGCACATGCTTTCAGCAATTTTTTGGGGAAAAATGGGCAATGCTACAAGTAGGATACCAGCTTGAGGTTAAGTGGGAACAACTGACTTGTTGGTCGCCTGTATAGTAAAGTTTAAAGTGTTGTGTCTATTATCTTTGCAGAGGGGCCCCTGCAACTGGCAATAAACACTGTTTTCTTTCTCTTCAAAGTAAAAAGGAGGAATTGTGGGATTGTGAGATAAATTTGGCCTTGGCTCATGGTCCAAGAAGGCAACCTAACACAGGCCTCTGGTTCCCATAGCAGGACAGCTGCATCCCACAGGAGAGTAAAGAGATAGCAAGACATCTGGTTAGGGATAACAGGCTATCATGAATATTAATGCCAAAATGTTTACAGAAAAGTTAATGAAACGGAAAACCCTCAGATATGCTTTTGCAGAATCGTGCAGCAATTGACTTTTTGCTTCTCTCACAGGTACATGGTTGTGAGCATTTTGGTTACTGTATTGATCATAGCTGTCTTAAAAGGGGATTGCATAAAATCGTGGATCAAGTGTGGGTTGTTCAAAAGAAAAAGGGGGAATTTTGGAGAGATTTCTGAGAAGAAATAGCCTGGTAGTGGTGAACAACCCACTGCCAGGAAAACGTGTGAAAGAAAAGCACAGTGGATACAGACTGGGATAGTTCCGGCTTCTGAAAAAGTTACCCAGAAATTTCTCAATAACTATGACATCATTGTTATTATTATGTAACCAATCATTGTCTTCCACATATGATCCCCTGTGCCAATTACTTTGTAGTATTCACAGACACTCCCCACTTGCTGGCTATGAAAGAAGCTGTAGAATCGCTAATAAACTGAGCAATTGCATAAATCAATTTGATTGGTCATTTGCTCATGTGGTGCTCCTCCTGACAAGTAAAGATGGCAAAATTAAACAATGAGTTTAGTAGAGTTATACATAGAAAGTTAATAGTTAGGGGGTTTTTTCTCAGTTTTCATTATTTTGATGTTTGCTTTCAGATATAAACAATATCCTATTGTTTTTCAATAGCCCTTTAAAAGGAGATGGAAATCAGGCTCTCTGTCTGTAGCATCAATGCGATAAAACAGAAAACTTGGACCATCAAGTAACTGTGGTGTCTTACCAGACACCACCATGTCACCTGGAACCCAGAGAGCTCTATTCGTTTCCTTCTCAGTCAGAGGCATTAGTGCGCAGGGCATATATGCTGTCAAAAGAGAAATAGCAAAAGGCAAGAGCCAGTTTCATCAAAGCTTTTGCTGTGTTTCATTTCTATTGCATTCACCTATATGAAGCCATTTTAAAAAATTAGTTCGGTATCTTCAAATTAAAAAGTTGATTTCTTAAAGAATCCTCACCTCATGTACCATACACAGTGACCTAGTTCTTTCATTGTTTCCTTTCAAAACTGATTACAAGTCTCATGCTTAGAATCTTTGTGGTATTTTTACTTCACCGTTTTGCAATGACATTCTACCAGTTTTTCCAGAGAAATATTTCCAGGTGTGAAAGAGCAGTTTAATAAACTCTTGTTATAGTAGATAACATGCACCCTCTAATATCAAGCATGCCAATGGTTTTAGTACTGTAGATACCTATCCACAAAGAAACTTCTAGCAGAAATCAGAATTGGTGAAAAAGACAACTTTAGAAACATAAATATGTACAGAGTTTAAGAGATAATAAGTAGAAAGAAAGAGAGAAAGTTTCCAGATTAATTCTGACTCTTTCTAACTGGAAATGAAGTGTAGTATTACTGAAACATTATTTCAAATGCTCATCTGCTTGATGGCAATTATGCTTATAATTTGGCTGTTCAAAGTGGTGATTTGTTTAATTTCTACTTGACATTGCAATTTAGTTCCTTGAGAAACCATTACTTGTTAGAAATTTCTCGATTCTTATACCAGCTTTCTTACTAATCCACTTCATGAGCTTGGACAGGTCAGTAATTTTCTCAAGAGGTTAGTCTATAGAGCAAACTGACAGCATGTTGCACAAATACACAGCTCTCTTTAAAACAGAGATAGTTCAAGTGTGAAGAAGGACTTACACATGTCAATCCAGTGCTTTTCTGTGAGTTCTAATTCATGTAAGCATACCCCAAATTCATTAGTTTCTTAAACCAGACAAGTGTACTGATAATGCACACTCAACTACCTCCAAGTCCAGAGACGGCTCTATGCTGTGAAACAGCGAATGACAGCAGGCGTGTTTTCTTATTTCACTATTTTTTTTGAGTCCTTGCTGCTCATCCCAAAGCAAATGGCATATTTTACATTTAGGGATATTCTCAAATTATTTGGGCCATTTTTTTTCATACACTCATGTTACATCTTTCCTGTATCTATTGCTATTCCTTAGCATTGTAACCTGTAGGGTCCTGTATCCCTGACAGTACATCAATGCCTTAAGAAATGAGGCAGTAATTTTAACTTGTTCTCTATTACCTTACTTAAGAACTCAGTATATTTTGAGGATGATACAGTGTTTCCTTTCCTATAATCAACAGATTAATCAACAGTATTTACCACAATCAACAATGTTGTCACTGCTTATTAGTCCTTTTGATTTATAGAAAAAACTAATATAATGGAATAAGCTTTTTGAAATTCTGATTATCTGATTTTATGCTTCGTTGTTCTCATATTGAGTCTTTCAATGTGCAATTTAATACTAAATGACTTTAGCAACTGTGAGGTTACTTAGTCCTCTGTCTCCTCTGGGAAATTTTGTATGTTTTGACATTTTATACTACTTAGCAAAATAGCCAAGGGGGACTATAGATGAAGATAAGCCTTTTTAAAGAAGTCTGGCATAAAAACTGCAATTTTCACATATTACTTTTTTTTTTTTTAATTAAAGCTGTGTTCAGAAAGATATCTTTCCTCATGTACTGTGAAATTATATTTATATTAAAAATATAAGAATAGTTAGTCAGAGGAAGCTTGTTTTCTTTTTAATAGCATAGCTTTAAATTGTATGTTATTTTCTGCAACAGTTTACCAACAGAATTGTGATTCATATTGGAAAAACAGAGTTAGCAGAAGGAGGAGATTAAGAATACACATAAAACATCAGCCACTATAGGTGGTTGGTCATTTTCATCCATGAGTATTGCTTAAGATCCCTATATGTATACAAATTCTATTTTTTTTCAAATGTATAAGCAAAGCCCATGAAGTATTCTCTTTTTCTTCAGCAAACTTAAAATTGGTGAGCAGAGTAGAAGCAGATGAGGAGGAATCAACAGAGGGTCGGATCAGTTGCTGAGGAAAATCTTTGCTGTACATTTAGAACTTAAAACTAATTAAACTAACTACATTACATAAGCTTCTTTCAATAAATATGCATGGAAAATGGTAACATTGTACAGAATTGTCCAGATCATATATATCTATGCTTAAAGAAGAAACCTGCTTGGTTTATTTTTTGTAAAATTCTGAAAAGAAAAGCTCTCTAAGGCAAAGTTTTTACTCACTTTCTTAAATATATTCTCTGCATAAAAACACATGCCACAGGTATATATATAAAATACATACACTCATATATATATATAATATCTAGTAAGAAAATGTTGATAGCAAGCTATGATCTCTTGTGTTTATACAGTCCCACAAATTAGATATGATGCTTGTGATGATTTTTTGTTGGGTTGTGCTTCCTCAAGATCCAACATTTTCTTAGCTTTCTTCATGGATGTGATATATATAAGTTTTTAAATGAGTAGTGCTTTACCCGCATTTATAGCTTGAATATTGTTTTATCTATCAATTGCTAAGTAATTTTCTTTTGTTGTTGTTCTAGGCATTTGTTTTAATCTTTTAGAAGAGGTAAGGAAATGTCATATAAGAGACAATTTGTGCAAATACTGATTAATCGGTAAGTAACAGGCAAATGCTCATTTCATCTAGTTGCTAGCATGCTGTACTGTAATTGCTTTGCTAGTGAAGTGGGTGCAGTAGACCCAGCCTGAAAGCACGGTAGCAAGCCAGCTCTTTCCAGCATATCCTGAGAGAAGTTTCTCTAGAGAGACCTTATCAAACAGCATAGGAGGGCTTACTGCATTGCGGCACTGGTGAGTTTTGTATTGTTCAATGGAACAGTCTGAATTGCTTGATAAGCCCTGCCTGTTGGAATAAAAGTCTGTAATACAGCCAAATTAGGAGTTTCACACAATTGAGGGAAAAAAAAAAGAATGGAAATCATACAAATAGAGCAGGAAAATAGGTGTCCTGGAAAAGGACATCTCAGTGAAAATGATGCAGAAGTTCATTCTGGATAGACAGCTCAATTGGAGCTATCATGGTAATGATGGGTCAAACAGGCCTAATGCAATCGTCAGGTAAATAGAGAGGAAAAAAAAGTTAATAGAAGGAAAGAAGTGGTTTTGATTTGGTGCAGGAATGTCATGTAGTATTTTTGTCTAACATTTATGAAAAAGTGTTTGAAAATGTGAAGAGATGACAGATGTTAAAAACGAGAGAGTAGAGAAAATCACTTTCACAAAGACATCCAGAACTTAGTCTGTTTAAGTTATCAAAAATAAGTCTGAGAATTGAGTTGAATGCTGGATATAGATACCTGTGGTGGTTTGGCAGTTAACTGCCCCCCCACACTTTAAAATAACTCAGGCTAGGACTCAGTCAGCTGTAAGTTAAGGAATGAAGCTTTATATTTATAGCAATGCACAATATACAAGCAGATATTTACAATGTATAACGGATATTTACAGATATATACAGTTAAAAGGTAATACAGAAACACCACACCCCTCCCAAGAGTGGTTTCTAACCACCCCTACCACATTCCCCACTTTCCCAATCTTATCTCCTTATCTGCTGTTTCATGCAGCAGATAGGTGGAGGTAGATTGGCCAGGGAGGTTAGCAGCAGGAAAGAAATTAGTGGAATTATTCAGATTCAGCTACAAAAGGCAGGGAGAAGGAGCCATGAAAGAGCTACAGCCCAAAGCGGTCTGAAACCATCTGACCGACTGACTTATCTATATTTTGGTTACAACTCCTAAAACAAATATTTTTTTTCTTTCTGAGTAAATCTGTGGGTGAAGTAGCATCATCAGTGTTTTCCTCTCTCCGCCTATATTCTAATTTCTCATTCAAATCCAATTAGGTCAGACAAGCACAATCCACCCCTGTCTACTTCACTCAGAGTTTACTGAGAATTATCTATCTAATCTAAACAATATTTACAATAATGAATATTTACAAAATTATTTCATCCTGGATGTATCTTGGATGTAGGTGATTCAAAAGCTCATAAAACAGGAAACAATTCAGCTCCTCAGAGATAAGATGAGACCAGGGACTCCCAGGTGACATTGGGTTCGTGCTCACATACTGTAGATCCTCTTGTGTTGGACACCAGGCAAAACCTAGAACAGAAAACTCCTAACACTCTGAATTTAACCTCTTTCAGCTAAGGTTAGATTTATCTGTGCAATACACTGGATTTCACCATTCTCCTGCATTGCCCAGTATGTATGACCAGAAGATTCTGCAGAAACCACCCCTCAGACAGGTTTCTCTTCATCCAAAGGAGAAAATACCCAAACAGTTTTCCCTAACAGTTTCCTTTCATGTACAACAGGAACTCTATCACCATCCACTCTTTGTACCAAATCTGACTGGGCAGATCCTGATCTGTTTACAGAACCCCTACTGTTTACCAACCAGGTTGCTTGTGTTAAATGCTTGTCTCAGTTTTTCAGAGGTCCACCCCCCATGGCTTTTAGGGTGATCTGTAGCAAACTGTTCTTTCCTGAAGCTGGTGCATAGTAAGGTATGTGGAAGATCTATTCAATAACATGCTCTTTGGCCCAGTTTTTCACAAGATTGTTCTTGAAATGAGTGCCATTGTCTGATTCAATTCTCTCTGGAGTTCCATGTCTCCACATGATTTGTCTCTCCAAGCCAAGAATGGTGTTATGTGCAGTAGCATGTGGAACTGGATAGGTTTCCAGCCATCCGGTGCTTGCCTCTACCATTTTTAGTACATACTGCTTGGCAGAACAACAAGGTAAAGTGATGTAGTCAGTCTGCCACATTTCACCATACTTGTACTTTGAGCATCTCTCCCCATACCATAAGGGCTTGTGTCAGGAGGAGCACCACAGAGACAGGACAAACATCAATGTGATTAAGCCATTATTCCCCTTTATTTGCAATTCTACAGGTCCTTTTGTAGATAGCAAGCTAGGGACATCTGCTAATAATGCAAGCTAATTGGTAAAGGGGATTATATGAGGAAGACAATAATTGGTTATTGTACAATAACAATGACCACATCTTAGCAAGAAAGTTCTGGGTAACTTTTCCAGAAGCAGGAACTGTCCCAGCCTGTACCTCTGTTCCTTCTATCTATTCTGGCTTCACTTTCTCCTCACAGGCATTCCGCTATGCTTCTGTTCAAATGCATTCCTCACAGTGGGGGTTGCTCATCACTATCAGGCTATCTTAAAAAATCTCTCCACAGGCTTGATTCACTTAGCCTGCTTAATCATAGAATCATAGAATCATAGAATGGTCTAGGTTGGAAGAGACCTCAAAGATCATCCCGTTCTAACCCCCCGCCACAGGCAGGGACACCTCCCACTAGATCAGGACACTCAAGACCTCATCGAGCCTGGCCTTGAACACATCCAGGGAGGGAGCAGACACAACCTCCCTGGGCAACCTGTTCCAGTGCCTCACCACCCTCACTGTGAAGAATTTCCTCCTAACATCCCATTCAAATCTCCCCTCTGCCAATTTGAATCCATTCCCCCTTGTTCTGTCATTACAAGACCTTGTGAACAGCCCCTCCCCAGCCCTCCTGTAGGCCCCCCTCAGATACTGGTAGGCTGCTATAAGGTGTCCTCTAAGCCTTCTCTTCTCCAGGCTGAAAAGCCCTCAAGCCTGAAGAGGCCCTTCTCTTCTCTCAGCCTGTCCTCATAGTAGAGGTGCTCCAGCCCTCTGATCAGCTTCATGGCCCTCCTCTGGACTCTCCAGCAGCTCCATGTCCTTCCTGTGCTGGGGGCTCCAGAACTGCACACAGTACTCTAGGTGGGGTCTGAGGAGAGCAGAGTAAAAGGGGAGAATCACCTCCCTTGCCCTGCTGGTAATTCCTCTCTTAATGCAGCCCAGGACACGGTTGGCTGTCTGAGCCGTGTGTGCACACTGCGGGCTCATGTTGAGCTTCTCATCCACCCAGACCCCCAGGTCCTTTTCCTCAGAGCTGCTCTCCAGCCAATACATTTGTGCTTAATAGCAGGACAAATGTCACAGTCATGTATGACTTGGGTGATAGCATCCATGGATGGCCTATCACATGCCCATTGGTATGTTGCATTCCTGCCTTGATGTCCAAATGAATCATGGGCCCACCGAGCTAAGAACAGTTCACCTCGGTGTTTCCAATCAAGGTCAAGTGCATTGTCACTGTTTGGGTCAACTTGAGAAATTTTAGCAGCTTGATCTGCCTGATAGTTTTGTTGATGTTCCTCAGTCGCTTTGCTCTTAGGCATGTGTGCGTCTACATGCCGCACCTTCACTGGAATTCTCTCCAGTTGTGCATCCATGTCCTGCCATAGATCAGCACACCAAATAAGCTTTCCTTCCTCTGCCAACCACTCTTTTTCCAGCTCTTTAGTCAAACCCATAGACCATTGGCTACCATCCATGAGTCAGTATAGAGTTAAAGAATAGGCCAATTTTCCCGTTCAGCCACGTCAAAAGCATGTTGGACTGCTTTTGCCTCAGAAAATTGACTGAATTCACCTTCTCCATCTTTCACTTCAGTAACTCTTTTCCTGATCAGAAAGATCACCATAAGGAGGAGATTCCTTAGAACCAACTGGCTTCTCCTCTGGAGGTTTTGTACAGTATATGCCTTCTGGCCAGTTGGTAATCACTTCTACCAGACCAGATCAATCAAGATTACCTATGTGTGCTCTTTGTGTTATCAAAGCCATCCATTTAGACCAGGTTGCATCTGTGGCAGGATGTGGTGATGAACCTTTGCCTTGAACATCCAGCTTAGAACTGGCAATCTAGGAGCTAAAAGCTATTGTGACTCAGTTCCAATTGCTTCAGAAGCTGCTTTTACTCTCTCATAGGCTGCTAGTATTTCTTTCTCTGCTGGGGTATAATTTGCCTCTGACTCTCTCTAGCCATAACCCCAGAAATCAAGTGGATGACCACATGTTTTATTTGGAGCTTTCTGCCAAAGACTGCAAGCTGGACCACTGTCATTCGCAGCAGTGTACAGAATATTTTTAATGTCCGGACCAGATCATATAGGTCCCAAGCCCACAGCATGGACTACTTCTGGCTTTATCTGATCAAAGGCTGCTTGTTGTTCAGGTCCCAAATCAAAATGGTTTCTCTTACAAGTCACATCATATAGAGGTTTGACAATTTGACTGAATCCAGGAATGTGTAGTCTCCAGAATCCCACTGCGCCCAAGAAAGATAGAGTGTCCTTTTTGTTTGAGGGAACTGCCACAGCGGAGACTTTATCTATCACATCCTGTGGAATGTGACGACAACCATCCAGCCACCACAGTCCCAGAATCTGAATTTCTCTGGAAGGTCCTTTGAGCTTGTCTCTCTTGATGGCAAAACCTGCTTGCAACAGAATGTCAATTATTTTGTTACCTTTCTCGAAGACCTTCTCAGCAGTTTGGCTCCACACAATGATGTCATCAATGCATTGTATGTGTTCTGGAGCTCTACCTTTCTCCAATGTGTTGTGGATCACTGAGTGACATTGAACTGTGTTTCCATCCCTCAGGCAAACGGTTAAACTGATACTGGATTCCTCTCCAGGCAAATGCAAATTGAGGCCTGCATTCTTTTGCTATGGGAATAGAGAAGAAAGCATACGCAATGTCTATGGTAGCATACCATTTGGCTTCCTTCGATTCCAGCTCGTACTGGAGTTCCAGCATCTCCAGCAAAGCTTCACTCATTTGCAGAGTCATCTCATTGAGGGCACAGAAGTCCACTGTGAGGCACCAGTCACCAGTAGCCTTGTGCACAGACCAAGTAGGACTGTTGAAAGGTGAATGAGCTTTCTCAATGATCTTCTGAGTTTCCAGTTGACAAATCAGGTGATGAATGTGTAACAAAGAGGCACGGTTAGTTCTGTACTGCCTGTGATGCACAGTTTCAGTAGCAATTGACAATTTCATGTCCTCTATATCATGATGTCCCACAAATGCAGATTCACCTGAAAGTTCAGGTCTAATGGACAATTTCAATTTGCCATCCTCAATTTCTTCAGATGATATACCAAAAGCCCATTTACAACCCTTAAGATCTTTGAAACAACCTTCTCTCAAAAAGTCAATTCCCAGAATGCAAGGTGCATCAGGACCAGTTACAATAGTGTGCTTCTTCCACTCCTTACCAGTTGAACTTATCTCAGCCTCCAACTTAGTTAACTCTAGAGATCCACCAGTGATTCCAGTAATAGTTATTGTCTCTGTCCCTTTGCAATTTGATGGCAATAAAGTACACTGAGCACCTGTATGAACTAAAGCCCTGTATTTCTGAACTTCTGAACTGCCAGGACACCTAATGAATACATTCCAATAGATTTGGTTTTATCTACTATCCCTTTCCTCCTCCTGGCTAGATGAAGGGCACCCCTAACGCTGAACATGGCACGTGGGGTGTATGCAGTGCTTGGTGTTGTTGTGAGAGGAATTAGAATTACTGGAATAATTGGAATTGATCTGAGGAGCTGAAGAAGTGACTTTTCTGGTATTGTTGCCTCTATTTCTGCCACTCAGCAGTTCCCTGACTCTCTGTGACAGAACTGAAGTAGGTTGACCATCCCATTTGTTACTGTTCTCACCAAATTGGTCATGAAGGATTATCCAGAATGACGCATGTGATTGCTGATGTCTATGTGGAGTTTGTCTCCTGGGCCGGAATTGCCTTGCAGGTGGTGGGTGTCTGTTCCTGATAGCAGAAACATGCACCCATTCAGATGATGAAGGAATGGTGTCCTTTTCCAGATTGGATATGGAGGTTTTGAGTTCCTCCTTCAGTTCTCATGCCATCTTTAAAGCTATCTTTCAACTCTGTAGTCATAGTTTTTATGGCAGAGACTAGGGTAGAACGTGACAAGCTGCCCTCTATCTGCCTCAGTTGGTCAGGGAACTCACCAACCGAGAGCCCTCCATTAACACCCTTTGATAGAAACTTGCTAGCCAAGATGTTAGCATAGGATGAAGGAGCAAGTTTAATAAGCTTTATGAGACTTGTCCCAAGAGGAATGTTATCAGGCTCATGTATGGCATGATCTCCATCAAGCACTTCTTTCACAGCAAACTCCTTCAGAAGCTTAATTCTCTGTTCAATTGTGTTCCACTTCCTAGCTACCCATGGCAAGTCATCTCAGGAGGTGTATCTCATACTCAGCCAGCAGAAGACGTGTCCACAAGCTAACCACACCAAGATTAGTTGCTAAGTGTTTGTCCACTCCACTCTCCTTTGCAAGTGGGCCTAGCTGCTTTGCAGACTTGTCTCCTATCTGTAGGGCATTTGCATCAATAGTATGACATCTCACCAGCCAGCTTAGGATTGCCTTTCCTGATTCCCTTGAATATTCCTTTCTAACTTCCCTGACCTCTATGAGGGGATCATTAGAGCCCTGGATGTCATCCTTCTCTTCTTCCTCTCCTTGCTGGTCTATTGATACCTGGCCAAACAAAACTCTCCTAACAGCATTTCTGATCTCCAGAGATCCATCTTCTGTCCTCGTAGTTAATCTTGCATTGTCCTCATATTTAGCTCTCAGTAAACTGGTCAAATCTTTAAGACTAAGTTTCTCCTCTACTTCCTCCTCCTGAACATCAGAGGTATCTGACCCTAGGTCTTCCTTTGACCAATGTTTTGACACAATTTTAGGTTTCATCTTGTCAGGGGCCAGTTTAACAGAATATGGAGCTTGTAATGAATCTGAATTTTAGGGAACTTGAGCTGCTGGCACATCAGAATTGTCTTTTGATTGGAATCAGAAATTGCTGCCTGAGGAATTGAACTACCTTTGGTGTCCTGGGTGGCTTATCCTTGACCTATGTAAATAATTGTGGGATTGGATTTTTTTGTTTTGAGTACGTTGTCTGGGCATTGGATGGAGGCTTCTTATGTTTCCTTTCCCTGGCACGATCTATCTGTTTTTTTAAAATCATAGAAGACTCTTTCAGATTCAGTGCATAAATTAAGAATAAAATTATAATGAATAAGAAAATGATGACACACGTTAACTATATCGCTGTGGTCTTTGAATAGAAGTTTTGGCAAAGGCCAGAAACACTGCTCTTTGGGACAACTACACGTACCAATGCTGTATATTAGCTCATTTGATTACTAATATTTTCTGACTTATTAAAAACATCAAAAAAAACATTTGAAGCTATCTCAGTTATATTTAAGCCAGCAAACCCCCAAAAATAGTCTCCACAAGCCCAAACCCTCTTTTAAAACCTTGCCCGTGCCAAATCCCAGCGAAAAATACCAATTTTGGTCACAAGCCATTTATGTAAAAAACACATCATCACAGAAGAAATAACAGAGTATAACAGCCAGGTCAACTTCATTTTTAACTTCCAAGGTTAATTAGCAATCAAACAAATGTAAATTACGTCTACCTCACATTAGGTAAGCCAATTAAAAAATACTGTGGTGGTTTGGCAGTTAGCTGCCCCCCCACCCTTTGATATAACCCAGTCAAGAACTCAGAACTGCTGGAAGTCGGTAAATGAAGCTTTATATTTATAGCAATGCACAATATACAAGCAGATATTTACAATGTATAACGGATACTTACAAATATATATAGCTAAAAGGTAATACAGAAACACCACACCCCTCCCAGAGATCAAAATCGCTAAGAGCAGTTTCTAACCACCCCTACCACCTTCCCCACTTTCCCAATCTTATCTCCTTATCTGCTGTTTCATGCAGCAGATAGGTGAAGGTAGATTGGCCAGGGAGGTTAGCAGCAGGAAAGAAATTAGTGGAATTATTCAGATTCAGCTACAAAAGGCAAGGAGAAAGAACCATGCAAGAGCCACGGCCCATAGCGGTCTGAAACCATCTGACCGACTGACTTATCTATATTTTGGTTACAACTCTTAAAACAATTTTTTTTCTTTCTCAGTAAATCTGTGGGTGAAGTAGCATCATCAGTGTTTTCCTCTCTCAGCCTATATTCTAAGTTCTCATTCAAATCCTCCAATTAATTCAAACCAGCACAGTACCATTAAAGGGAGGAAACACTGGGCAATGAAGAGCTCTCTAATCCAGGAGGAAGAAGCAGCAGGGAATAGTAGCCCAGGGCAACTGAAGTGTGAAACAAGCCACAACTTTTTAAATAGCAAGTGTGGATAATCACTGGATAAATGACACAGACTAGTAGATTTGCCACATCCTAGAGGCTTCATAGCCAAAAGGAAGCTTTTCTGAGTAGAAGGGGAAGAGCAGCATAGAACTGACTGATTTTGAGATCCTGCCAGGATCAGACACTGCATAAGTCAGAAGTCTGTAAAGAACAGCAAACACTGGGGGAAACTGCAGTCTGCAACTCCTCTTCAGCCAGTTTCACCTGACCTAAGCAATGAACACCACTCTGAGTTTAGGAATCACTGAAGAACTTGGCACAGAAAAAGTGAAAGAGTGATAAGCTGGAAGCAGGTTTAGGCACCTGCTTTTGTCATAAATCTTTTGTGCCTTGGGCAGAAAGAGGAGACAAAAAGCCTTGGGAAATGGAGAGATAAGAGCATGAAAGGGAACATGGACACCATCAGTCCTCAGCAGTGCCTGTGCTGGCAGCCCCATGTAACTTCAGGGCTCTGCTACATGCCAGTGTGTTTTTATGAGTAACTGCCACAAGTGTGCTAACATGTATGCACCTACTCCACATCCACTAAAAAGGTCACAAAGCTATTTATTACTCATGAAAGGTCCAATTTCAGAGTTATCCTTCCCACCTAATGGGCCAATCACAACTTCCATAACTTATAATTTCTAAGGATCTGTTCTAAATATCTTTGCTTAAATATACATACAGATGTACACAGTTCAGTTTAACTTGATAATGCAACCTTTTTTTCTTCCCTTTTTGTCTTCCTGACAAAACCTGATAACCTGGAAAGATTCCTGTCTTAACAAACGTTTTGTGGTGCAATGTACATAGTAAAAAAAAACCAGAAAAACCCCCCAAAAAACCCTCTGATATAGTGGTGGCATCCCCTGCCCTCATTTTGGAAATAGAATATGGGAGGAATTAATCTGAGACCTTTTGTGTTCCAAGCAGATTTATGCTTTTGGAAAGTAATCTATATTTGGCTCATATTTCTTCCTTTTCTCTCAATTGCTTCTCCAGTTCTTAACTGATTTCAAGATGAATGGAGGAACATTTCTGGCAAACATAACTGTTTAAGGGAAGGAAGGAGAAAAGCACCCTGGTTCTAGCTGAAAGGTTTTTCTCCTCTGAAAATGCCATTAGATATATAAAGAGATGTGACTCAAAATCCAGCATTTGAATTTTAACTATGGGTAATTTTTTTTCAACAGTTTTTGTATCTGCTTATGGGTTGGATTTTTTCCAAAGGGACTCATATATACAGATTAAAGGTCCCACACTAGCCTCGATTTTATTTCCTTTTAGAGAAACTTTCGGTAACTATAAATTATGGAAAACTTCTCTTGATGAGACTAGTACATGTCCTACAGGTTAAGAATATGATTAAGCCACTCTTTTTTGACATTCAGATACTGCCATCTTATTTTAGTACCCTTAAATCCTGAAAATACATTCCCAGAATACATCTGTCTTGAAAAAAGATATTGTCACAAGCACTTATACATGTCATTATATAGAAAGTGTTCTCATGGCTTCATGGACTTACTACAGCTTGGGAAATCCAGCTAGGCACTCTGGATTAACATTTTAGCTGTTTCCATTGCTGAATCTTTGCTGCTGTTTTTATTCACACTACCCAAATGCAAATGCAGCTTCTTCTTTTAGATGGAAAGCTCATTTGATGTGTAAATGCACAACTTTCAGAGTGTAACAACATATTTTTCTTTTTTTCTCACATCAGATTTGAACTAAAATACAAGAAGCAGGTATCATGTATCCATTTGCAGTGCAAATATTAACCACCAATGTATCAGGGGTTACTTCATTCTTTTAAAAATTAGTTGCTTTCAATAGGAGAACTATTCAGCTTCAAAATAGAAGTAAATTGTTGTGGTGGTTTGGCAGTTATCTGCCCCCTCCCAATTTGAAATAACCCAGGCTAGGACTCAGTTGGCTGGAAGTTAAGGAATGAACCTTTATATTTATAGCAATACACAATATACAAACAGATACTTACAATGTATAACAGATATTTACAGATATATAGAGTAAAAAGGTAATACAGAAACACCACTCCCCTCCCAGAGATCAAAATCCCTAAAAGGGGCTTCTAACATTTGGGGTTTTAGCATTTGAAGCTATCTGTTATATTTAAGCCAGCAAACCCCCAAAAATAGTCTCCATAAGGCCAAACCTTTTTTTTAAACATTTCCCATGCCAAATCCCAGAGAAAAATACCAATTTTGGCCACAAGCCATTTATGTAAAAAAACACATCGTCACAGAAGAAATGACAGCCAGCTCAACTTCATTTTTAACTTCTAGGATTAATTAGCAATCAAACAAATGTAAATTACATCTACCTCACATTGGGTAAGCCAATTAAAAAATACTGTAGTGGTTTGGCAGTTAGCTGCCCCCCCACCCTTTGATATAACCCAGGCTAGAACTCAGAACTGCTGGAAGTTGATAAATGAAGCTTTATATTTACAGCTATGCACAATATACAAGCAGATACTCAAAATGTATAACAGATATTTACAGATATGTACAGTCAAAAGGTAATACAGAAACACCACACCCCTCCCAGAGATCAAAATCCCTAAGAGCGGTTTCTAACCACCCCTACCACCTTCTCCCCTTCCCTAATCTTATCTCACCATCTGTTGATGCAGCAGATAGGTGAAGGTAGATCGGCCAGGGAGGTTAGCAGCAGGAAAGAATTTAGTGAAATTATTCAGAAGCAGCTACAAAAGGCAGGGAGAAAGAGCCATGAAGGAACAGCCACAGCCCAAAGCCTAGCGGCTAGCAGAAGTACTTCCAGAGGTCTCTGGAGGCATGGGACTTCACAAGAGACTACAGATGATCACTTTGCTTTCTGCATCAAGAGAACTGAATAAGCACAACCAGTGGTCAGGTTTTGGACATATTCCATTTATCTATACATGTTACTGCATTTAGGGGTTAACCTAAACTTTCATTCCCTGATAGGGATATTGGATACTGGATAGTAAATGATACCACCTCTGAGTCCTACCCCACTGCAGCTGAATTGTAAAGTTCTTATGACTAGACAGATCTCGAGGGCAGCTATGTTGGACTTTTATCCCCCACCCCTTTTATTTTTTTTTTTCCCCTGATAATATCATCAATGTCAAATAGTTGAAAAATAGGCTAGAAACCAGATGGCCAACCTAAAGGCTGGCAGGCACCTAGTGATGTGTCTGTATTATCCAGACTAGATTAACATTGGAGACATTGAAAATACAACCATCAGCTCTTTTACACTTATGTTAACATGTTTAAATATATATTAGTTTCCCTCTCTAAGCAAGTCTCTGGCATCTGTAAAAGTGGCAGACTTCTGGTTTCATAATAAAATTACACTATCCTAGTCGAAATGGGGAGATAGCTATATTGCAAACACATAAATAGTCTCTAAGAGTGAATATTTCCTTCCTACAAATTCACATAATTGCATTAGGTTCAGAATCTTCCATTATTTTCTTCATCTGACATTAATATGACAGGAAAGTCATGATCATTTTAATATACTACAATCCTTTGCCCTTGTCTTTGTTTTTCTGCCCAAAATGATGAAACATGAAAAATACTGTCTTTTGGAAATAACATTCACTGCTTTCATTTGCCTGCAGTCCTTCCGTTAGTTGTCTTTATAAAAACAATAATTCCTTCTGGTAGCAAAGAGGACATTTCAGAAAAGTGTGAGATGACCTGATGAAGGAATTGCAGCAAGCACATTCTCTGAAGAGTGTTTGATGTTGCATTTCCACTTATCTTGCTGAGCAAATAGTGAAAGTCACTCACTTCTTTCTGCAATATCTTTTAACAAGCTCTCCTTTTGCAGTTACAGTGCAATAGCATTCAGGATAGTAAAGATCTTCTTCAAACGGAAAAGAGGAGCTTGTGTTGTAAAATAAAAGTCCTCTTTTTTTCAAGATCTGAAAAATGTTACCCACAAGACGGTTTATTTTCTATACTGATCTGGTCCATGTATTGCAATATATATCAGTGGCTGTCTAGAATTAACCCAGAAAAGATTAGATGCAACTTTCCTAGGAATTAAAGTTCCTGAAATACTTTTCCTTTTAAAATAGAGTATCAAAAAGTCATTCTCACATCTTGCAGGGAAGCCACTTTTAGTCAGGTAAATGTGCATTTATAGAAACTCGGTACTAGCTAAATGGGAAACCTGATGCCATGGTAGGCATAAGAATAAGCTAAGCAAAGGCTGGTTAGCTATTTTTTAATAAGCTGTTTTTGAACTAAAGGTCCTTATCATTCTCATGTGCTTTTGAGCTTTATCAAAAACATCAGTCCTGATGTAATTCAAATGAAGGTGGTCGAGGGAAGAGCTGGAATCTCAGCCTCTTATGTGACGGAAAAAGAATCTTTAACATTTTCCTAACTGTTTAATTCAAAACTTGACTTTGTAGCAGGTTCCTGTTATTCCCACATTGTCACAGTCTGAGCAGTGAACTCATGATGGTTCATTAATGTTATATCAAAGTGCAAATATTCAGGGAACTATACTGAAGAGGGTTAGTTCAATCAACAGTAAAACTAAATTGTTTAGCCATGAGAGGTAGAGAAAAGTGAGAGCAAAAAAGGGGGAAAGGTAAAGTGAAGAGAGAACAGAGAAAGGGTACCTATAGCTACCACCAATGTGAAGGTCCAGAAGATGACTCTCTCATCCCAGGTCCAGCCCCGCTCATTCTTCTGATCTTTTCTTGATCTTGGTGGAGAAAGTCCTCCTGCAAAGTTATTGTTATCTTCTCCTTCTCCTTCCCCTTCTCCTTTTCCTTCCCTTTCTCCTTCTTCTATATTCAATTTGACACCTGCTGATGTCCATATTCTGCCTCTCTCAAGACCTTGTGCCCTATATGAGTCAGGCTTCCACACCTGCCCAAGGAGTAGTGACTGAGGTGTGATCTGGGCCCAAGGAGGTGTGTCCAAGGCATGGTCTGCCTTGGAAGCAGGTAGCCTTAGGCCAGGAGGTGTGTTTTCATATTATAATGACATTATAATGAGCAAAAGTTCACTAAAGCTTATGATTTCATTACCAATGGGCACCAGTCTCTTACAACAACAATTCCATTCTTTCATTCCAAAGTGATGATAATGGATAGTGGAATAGTCCTCATACTTGGCAGATACTTGGTACTAGGCTGGTCTATTCCCATGAGACATACACCTAGAAATTCATGGAGGCTGTAAGACTGATGCAGACTGAGGTTATCTTACTTTACTCCTGAGAATTGAAAGGAAAAGGGAGAAAAGAGAGCATATTGACCTTGCTGCTTACTTTTAAAGCATTTGCAGGATTATGAGATTAAATAACATAACTATGATCTTGGTCTCTGTAGATTTTTTAGGAAATCTGGGATAACTTGGAACCCCTCAAACCATGACAACATGTTACAGCAGTTTGTCACCGCTTAAGACCTCTTCTGTTTTTTTTATAGTTCAGCTAACCTACAAGAGTCTGAGATGTCATAGTCATGTTTGATATTTATATATGAAAGAGCATAAGGTGAGAAATTGACTGCAACTCCTTCATCTAAAAAGTGTATTTGATGCCATGAAGAACAACCAGGACACCTGTGTATGTGCTTTACCCACCCAGAAAACAAAAGTATCCCATTAAGGTGAAAGGCGTTTTTGTATGGAGCATGCCTAAGCTAAAAGACAAAGCCTGTGTATCGTAGAGTAAAGGGTGTGCTGAAGGGTGTCAGAAAATATTTCTGGAAGGTCTGAGGTTAAGGAATGTTTTTTTAATGACATTTTAAACTTTCTGAGGTAAAATCTCTGGATCCAACCTTTTGAAAGAGGAAGTAACTGTCTGACACTATATGAAGGATTTGTCATTTTTGACTGAATAGTAAGATAGTGTTGCTGAAGGCCAAAATAGGCCTAAAATATGTCCTGGCTTGCCCAGACATGTTTTCCCTGTTCCCCCTCTCTCTTGCTGATGGGGGAAGAAAATGTGGTAAAGACAAAGGCTTGGTCCATCATGTCTCTTTCAAGTCGTAAACACTTGTTTGTGTTCTGTCCTAAAAGGATAAAAGTAAGCCCTTGATCACCTAATATGATGAAGCTTACCAAACTGCCATTCTGATTGGGTAAGCTCTGTGGACAAAGAGTCCTTAGTCTCGGGCTGAACTGATAAAAGGAGATGAGGAGGCAAACACAATGTATTCTGCCTCAGTGCTCTTTGCCACTGTGTTCATGCCCTCTGCTATTGCATTCATGCTATCATCTGCCACATTTTTGCCTTATTTGCTTTGCAGCAGTATGTCTGCTAAGTTCCAAGCCATCTTTGCTGAATAATAACAAGCTCTGATGCTTGTTATTGAACTATCTGTAACTGCCTTGCCTCAGTTTACCAGGGAACAAGGATTAAGAGCTTTCATGCAATAGACTTGCTTAGCCAGTGTGATATTTTGCCCATCTGCACATCTGCAAAACATTGTGCCAAGACAGCACATCAGCAAGTGTTCTGCCAAAACTGGGAGCCCTGGAAAGGACACAGAGTCATCCAAGAGGAACCAAGATCAGATCAGAGATTGTCTGTGTCTCTTCCAGCACCTTGTTAAAGCGTGGGAAGCTCCAGAAGCCTCAATATCTAACAAGACATTGACAGAAATCCCTTTAAGTGTTTGGGTACCGTCTGGAAACTGTTGTTAGCCCCAGGAATCAGAAGATAATATTTTGTGAGTAAATACTTAAAGCCTTTCTCTAACTGAATCCAAGTGCCTTCTGCCTTAATCAGAAGGAAGCTTCTTGAGTGTCTCTAGTGGGCAAGCAGTATAATCAACTGCAAAGACCTCGTTCCAGTTCTAATAGTTTAATATTTGCATTTACCTAGTTATTTCTTAAATGTTCTAGATTGTCACTGTGAATTCATCTGTGTAATTTTTTTTTCATGACCATGCAAAAGAACTTGACTAAAAATAAGTTATGCAGTGAGATTAAATATATGAATATAAAAATAATAAACTATATTAATTTTGGAAATTCTGCCCTTGCCCATACCATTTCAGATAGGCAATGTAATAATAAATTTTCTGTTATGCACCAAACCCAGCATAGGCACATTGGTACAAAGGGCATAGGATGATAAATCTTCGACCATCAGTAGTGGTCCTACTATATTATCTATAAAATGAGGAGAAAACACTAGCAAATAATTTAGTAAAGAAAATCTATTCAGTATTGTATTTTTATATTCTGTGTGTGTTGTCTACCATCTCTAAAGGAGAAAGCAGTGGAAGGAATGGAGAGCAAGATATCTGTCACAATTCTTCAGAAAGATTTTTTCCATAAAGGAATACATAAAATTGTTGAATGACATTGAGACATAAACTGTAATTGCAAATTAACAAACAAGATGTGAATTGTCCCATGATACTTAAATTTTATTTCAATTGTAAGATTTCGTTTGAATCAGAAACAAAGTTTCTTGACATAAGTGTCAAGCAGCTACAACAAGAATCTGAATTTCATTTTCTTTGGCAACCTCATTTTTGCAAGAAGGGAGACTGCACTTCCATTTTGTAGTTACCCATATGTGATGGTTTGAACTAATTGGAGAATTTTAGTAAGAAATTAGAGTATAGGCTGAGAAATGAAAATACATGATGTCACTTCACTCACAGATTTACTGAGAAAGAAAAAAAAATTTTGTTTTAAGAGTTGAAACCCAAATATAGATAAGTCAGTGCTTCAGGCATCTCTGCACTGTGACAGCACCTTGCATGGCTCTGTTTCCCTGTCTTTTGTAGATAGTTCTCAATAATTCCACTAACCTCTTTCCTACTGCTAATCCTCCTGTCCAATCTACCTCCATCTATCTGCTGCATCAACAGATGGTGAGATAAGGTTGGGGAAGGGGGAAAGGTGATAGAGGTGGTTAGAAAACCCCTCTTAGGGATTTTAATCTCTGCGAGGGGTGTGGTGTTTCTGTATTACCTTTTCACTGTATATATCTGTAAATATCTGTTATACATTTTGAGTATCTGCTTGTATATTGTGCATAGCTGTAAATATAAAGCTTCATTTACCAACTTCCAGCAGTTCTGAGTTCTAGCCTGGGTTATATCAAAGGGGGTGTGGGGGGTGGGGGGGTGTGCAGTTATCTGCCAAACTACCACATCATAGCAAGAACTGCAAAGTGACTGCCCAGTGCTCTGCCTTAGAAGTTAACTTCTGGAATTTCATGTGGCTGGATTCAGTCTCTTAACAAGACAGGAAGATCATCATAACTCTAGTTTAACTTTGCTTTTGAAAAATTGTCATCATTTGGTGTCAGCAATCTGTTATACTGAGAAAAATTTCCAAATAATTTTGTGACATAAATGTTGCGAGACATCTTTCAGCAAGGGCAGTGGTGCACCATTAACCCCTCTGCTATTGAAATACAAGTGGTCTACAAGGCCACTCCTCTTGAGAGTAGTTGTGGCAGAAACAGAAAAGCCCAAGTGCCTGCACCGGCCTGTAAGAAGGATATAAATGTCTAGGGGGTACATTAAAACTGTGCAGAAACTCTGTACATAGCCTCCATACCTCAGAGTTTTCCTGAGTTTTGCCCCCACACCAAGTTACCTAGAGGGTGCTCTGGAGCTGGACATTTATTTATAGCTTAGGAATAAAAGGGCTTCTAGTAACCTATTGTGTTTTGTGCTTTTGTTGTATTGTCAGAGTGCAGTGGCCTTACTCTGTCAGAGACTATAAAAATGCTGTTTAGGTTATTTTTTTAGTTTTCAGTTCCAATAATATTTTTACTCCTCTTCATACAATAGCAATTGAGGAACACAGGAACAGCAATCAAACTTAAAGACAGACAAGCAGAGCAATCTTACTTGAATCTGCTCAAAGCTGAAATCACCTCAAAATGACCAGCATACACTGGAAAGAGTTTCAGAAACAAGATGTTCTCTTGCCTTGACTCTTTAACAATGACATGAAAATCAACAGTCTGTACTATAAATCAAATGTTTTGTCATTCACAAAACCAAGGAATAAAGAAGCATTGACTATTCTGATTTTCTGCTATTTTTAGCAGGACAAGCTGCTTTCTCTCCATGACAAACTATGGAACAAAATGCTAGTATTATGGCCTTCCAATAAAGCTTCTAAGGCTATAGAAAAAGAAAATAGTATACTACAATTGATTGCTATACGGTGATTTTGTCCTGGCAATAGAAGGAGAGGCAATCTTTAGTGCAAAAGCAAGCTTCATAATTATAATCCTTTCTTACTGCATTTTTTTCTGACTAAAAAAGAGTAAAAAATGAAGCGATAATATGACACTGTTAGAGTGGGAAAAGAAAAGAAAAGAAAGTGGGTTAGTTTTCTGAGACTTCAAAAATGTATTGTGGGTAAAAGAATATGGTACTCTATTGAGGCCAAAAGGTATTTGGCAATGTTGAGAAATCTAAGAAAGGAAAATGAGAGGGAATGTCTATTCTTTCTATCTGCATACATGTTTTTCATCTGCTAAGTAGGTGATTGATTACAGGAGCTCCAAATTAGGTTATTTATATTACCACCATTAAGTGCTTCTGAAACCAAGCAAAAGTATGCTCCAAATGTGTTTGCAAAGATGTCACATGCGGAAGTTTTCAAAACTGTTTGAAAGTCTGGTCTTATTTCTCCAGGGACTCCATGTTGCAAAATCCTCATTACATGATGAGGTTACAGGTGTATCATATGTGTCTGAATCCATTTATGTCAAGGATAATGTAAGAACATATGGACTAAATATCAAGGGATTCAAAGAGCAGCTCTGCAGATACCCACCTGGGGCATACAATATGTTTATTATATAAGACAATTACATGAAAAGAACATGATTAAAATCAGAGTTATTAATTTATCTGAGATTTTACTATTGAGCTCATGGTTGTTCTGTAGATGAGGATGTTTCTATTGTTTTATGTTGGCTTTGTCAATTTAGAAAAGAACCTTAAGAACTCATACTAAAGCATCTAAGAAGAGAAACATTAATTAGGATGGTGTTATGTGTTCTTGAAGTTTTTCTCTAGAAAGAAACATTTTCTACAGGAGACATTGTAAATAGTACACCAGAGTTGAAGTTGTCTCAAGTTCCTGAGTGAAGGCCATATATAATTTCCTTAACAGCTACAGGTCTAAAAGAGTTTCCAGCCTCCTTGTACTTTCCATGTGGAGGTGGAGACTTTTAAAAACGTCATTGCCATAGATTTTTTAAAAAATGTAGAATTTTGTTATCTTTCTCAAAGATGTTTCTCCATGGGAGAACTAACAAGAAGACATTTACTAAATGATTAAGCAGAAGTGCACACTCCTGTACCATTCCTACAGAGTTCTCCAGAGGATGTGCATAATATTCAGCTGTTAACTCAGTACTATCTTTGGAGATACATACATGAGGTCTCATATGACAAGGCAAAACCAAGAAACCTTGAATTGAAAGGCCTTTAAAAGAAAACACAGAAAGAGAAGCTGAAGACTCAGTAAATTTAAAGACAATGGAAGGTGAAGATGTTAGTCCTGAGCACTAGCTGACCCAGTGAAAAAAAAACAAAAAACCAAACAAACCAAAAACAACTCAAACCAAAACCTTGATTTGTTACTCCTTGCATCACAAATGTGAAACTGATGCATTACATGACTTCTAGATCTTATTGGGAATTCAGATACAGAAGAGTCTTGCACACATGGACTCAAAACCAGCTTGCTCTCCCTTCATTTAAATATCACACTTGAGTTTTCCCTGCAGTTCAACATGCTTTTCAGTATTGAAGCATTTAAATTTAAATTAGCATTGTCTCCTCACTTTTTTTTTTTTCAAGTATTTTCTCATCATACTACTTTCGATGACTTATGCAATGGATTTATTCTATTAAAAATCTACAGCCACAAGTCACATAAGCAAGAGTGGTGAATTCATTGTTTCACAGAGGTGAATTTACAAAAACATGTAGATTTTTCAAGGAATGAAACAACCTGCACCATAATGTCACATGCAGATGATAATTTCTAGCTTTCAAAATAATTTTAAAATCATACTACATTTATTAAAATTGAAAGTAATGACATGTCATAAGAAAGGCCAAATTTTGTGGAAGTATGGGCTGAATTTTGAGATTTGATTATAAGTGAGGTTAATTATGTTGATTTGTGGCTGTTTTTCACAAAGTTCAGATTATTTCCTTGGTTTTCATCAGTGAGATACTGATTTGTTTCAGAAATAAAAAGCAAAGCTCAAGAAGTTAAATCTTCTCTTGGCTGAAAACTGTGACTTTAATTTCTGAAACAAATGCAATAGTGGTCCAACCTTTCATTGCATTAACATTTTTGGGGAAAAAACAAACAAAACAAAACAAAAAAAAAAACACCAAAGGGAGATTTGCTTCTGCCAAGCAAACTGGGAATTTCCATGTTTAAATATGGTTGTTGCTATGAAGTACTGAAAAACTTGGAAACTTTCTTATCAAAGTAGCTGTGTCCTTTTAACTTGAAGTAGGCTAAAAACTCTTTTTCCATTTACACTTCAATAACTGCTGAATGTAAAGTCAGTAAAAGAAGTGTTCAAGAGTACTTGGGCAGCCTTAAGAGTGAGGCATTAGGGTTTTGGTAAAAAATACTTTCTTTTAAAATTAAGTTCCTTTATGAAGAATTTTGACAGTCAAGATAAAACTTTTCTCAACCCTTTAGTCTTAAGAAATGCCTCAGTAATTCCCACGTATTCTTCTTTTACTGCTTTATTTTCTGTTTAACATTGTCATTTATTTTAATGAATTACATAAAATATTAGAACAAAATAAAATATAGTTCCAATAAAGGCAAACATATCACATAGCACTGGAAAGTCACTAGCAAGACTGTATAAAAAAAAGAGCAAAACTCCAACAAAATTTATGAGACATTAGCAGGATTTTTTTTTTTTTTCCAGCATCTTTGGGGTTTGTCATCAGATAATGAAGTAGGAATTTCTTGAGTCAGGAAAGAAAAATGTGTATTTTGTGTACCAGTAGTTCCAGTCCATGTATGAGCTTCAATGTTTACTCTATTCTAGCTGAACTCTACTGGGTCATCACAGGACCAAGGTTAAGACAAGAAGTCAGGCTGAATGACCATATAAGGCTTTGCAATGACTGATTTGCAACAAACCAGAATTTTTAAAATGAAACTTCTTGTATTCCAAAGAAAGCCAAATAAGCAGCACTGTGAGAGTATGAGACTGATGTGCTGATAAAACAGCTTATCCTTCAGTGATATTTAAGAATTTGGAATTTCAGCAGGAATAACTAGATGCTAGAATTTCCATGTCATTGACTCACTGTCCTATTAAAAGAAAACAAAGTAGCCTCGGTGGCTAAAGTGAGGCAGAACAAAATAGAAAATGTTTTCCTTTGTAGTGATGGAAAAATAAATCACCATACTGATAATATGCAAATGATAAAAAGAATATCACATTGGAGTACTCTCAGCTATGAAGCTCTTGTTCCAGAGGAGTGACTCCAGGAAATTAGAAAAATGGTCAAAATGCTATTGGTTTCTATTTCATTACTTTGCTTCATGCATATCAATTACAAACATTAGCCTTTTGGTAGGGCTGACTCACTTGAAAAACAGTGGCTTTCTCACATCTGATTTCTCAACACCTGAAAAACTGCCATCCATGAGGTTATAAATACTGAAAGTATAAATGTGAACTCATAACTTTTTAATTAAAAAGAGAGAACATTAAAAAAATATAACTAACTTGTTAGAAGTTTTGTTCTTTGCTGGTAATCTATTCCAGTAAATATAGTTATTGTTGCAGTAGTAAAAAGGTAATTTTAAAGCAATATAAAAGTACATGCCTGTCAGAGTAAAATAGTTCTTTAATTGTACTCCAATATGCAATCAAGAACTATTGAGTGTTTTTAATTTCTGTTTTATGAATTTTTTTTTTTAATTTCAGTTTGACTTCTTATGTTTTTTTCTTCTCAGGAATTAAGAAGATGCATGCAAAATTAATTCCAAAAAGTAGTTATTTTGCTTTTTATGAGTCTGTATTTTGTCATAATGAATACCTACATGACTATTTCACATTTAAAGTAGTTTTATAATGGTTTTCCTTTATTGCTCTATAATGTGCATATCAGCAGTTTTTGCATGTGTTTGCCTTTTACTTTCTGATGCAAGGACTAAATTCCAGCTTGTTTCTCATCTAGATAGCTACACATTGAGAAAATGGAAAAGGCAGCCCTTTCTTTCTGAGAAGTTCTGTGCAAGAGTACTCAGTGCTCTTGTTAATCTTCATTTTAGAAGACCAGTCATGGCAACTGTCAGAAATTTTTCATTGAAACACCATCTTTCAATAGTTTGTTTTTTGTTTGGGTNGAAAAAAAGTGGATAAGGCTATATAAAATGCTGCATTCATTTAACTTGTATTCAAGTATTCAACTGCTGGTCAAGTGAGAGATCGAGTGTCTCTTGCAAATCTTCTGTTAGTCATACTTCTTGTCTGAACAAATGTCTTACTTAACTGAAATATCATCTGTACCTAACACCAGAAAACTGCCTCAGTAGATGCTGTTTATCTGGGGATGGTATGTAAAAAAAAATGTTTTATGGACTTTATACTTTCATTTTTCCACTGAAATGTCTCACAATCATTCTTGTAAACCAGGAAGAAGTACAAATATGAGTAATAAGATTACCACATTCTTAAAAGGTGGGAATGCTTCTCTATAAAGGATAATTCACTTGAAATTTTTACCTGGAAAAAAAAAAAAAGTCAGCTAGCAGGAAGCCTAAGAAATTATACAGTTGTGAAAGGTATGAAAATGTATAGGGAAAAAAAATGTTTTTTTAAACCCAAGTTAATAATTGGGTACCAGACTGAAATCAAAAGAGGAACATTCCCCGCCCCCCCCCAGACTCCAACAGGAGTGCCTATTTTTACAGGAAGTTTTTAGAGAGAACAAGTATAAGTAGGATCAAAATAAGAATTGCTTAAATTCAATACAAGTGGATGTGAAGATCAAATGAGCCCAAGATTTCTATATTGTTTGTTCTTATACACAAATCTTTCATTAATAGACACTCCCAGAAAGATGGCTTGATACATCTATGATCTAACCTAGTTTTCCTTGTGGAGTGATTTGTCAACCAGGAAGTGTATCAAGAGGTACATTATGATGCTCACGGGAAATAAGGGGATGATCATGGAGATGACATTAATTGGCTGGGTTGGGTATACAAACAAGTCTCCTTCACCTACCATGTATGTTCTACCTGATGACTGGTGACCACACATGACATAATTCTCCATATGCTTTCTTTCAATCTTATCTGACAAATTTACATGCTGAGTAACCACTGAGATCTGCTTTATTGCAATAGAATTGCATCATGTGTTACTGTTTCTGCATACCACAGCTGCAGTTGCAAATGATCTGGTTCGTTTCTATTGACTAACAGACTGAATGAAACTGGAGTGGCAATTCCACTAAATACCAACAGAGATGAAAATCATAACAGATATTTTCAGGATACATTCCACATTATTTTTTAATTATTTCCATTGAAAACTGCATTTCAAAGAACAAGTTCTGAAAGTAAAGTTGAAAAAAAATAAGGGGGAAAATAACATAGATACAGATTCTCTCCACTGTTATTTCTGTCTGTTAGGATTTTGGTTTTCCAGTCAACTATTTTTATGAATACAGCTACAGAGAGCTGTCAAAAACTGTTCTTCCCTGAAACACAGATATAAGAAAACCTTGCAAATTACTTCAAGTGCTTACTACTCATAGGACTGATTCATAACCAAACACAAATTTCAGTCTATTTTGCTGGTTTACATTTTGTTAAAATTGTCTTGCTTATATCTTTGTTAAGGAAAAAATTGCTTTTTGAAGGAAACTGATTTCAGATGTTATAAATTCAGATCTTCTCAGCTGTGCTATACTTGCAAGTATTATTAGCCTTATTTTTCATATAGCTATTTCATAATTAGACTTACTCTTTTTATGTCTTGTTTTAGGAATTATAAAGTGCTTACAGTGCAAATGTCATAAAATTACATAGCATTCTTTATTTTAAAATAAATCTATGATTTTTTGCTGTATTTATTTTAAAAACCTTGAGTTTTAAACATCTGGATCCAGAGGGAGTAGAGGATTAAAACTTAAATGGCAAAATCTTTGCAGTAAACTGACAAAAATTCCCATTAATTTCAAATAAAGAGTTTTGACCTAAAATATTCATATGTTCTGGGCAGGATTCACTAAGAGTTTATGAATCAGGTAGGATAGGCCAAATGATTCATCTCACCTATGTTTCCTACATGAACAACCCAGGGAGAACAATTCTTGATATGAATAATCTGAGACAGAGTTTCCCAGATAAGCATGAGGATACTAGTCTTGAAATCATAAGATGCATGAGATGCATCTGCAGATGATCTAGTTCAGCCTCCCTGCAGTAGGCAGGGAAATTCCCAGCTAAATCTGGTTGCTGGTCTGATCTTTAATATTTCCAAGGATGGGGATTCCACTGCCAGTGTTCCACTGCCCTCATAGGAATGAACTTCTTTCTAATGTATTATATAAATCTACCGTTATCTATTTTAAAAACATTGCCCTTTGTTCTATTGCTGCACATTCTTGCAAACAGTTCCTCCCCAACTTTCTTGTAGGACCCCTTCAGATATGCAAGGCTGCTACAAAATTTCCCCAGACTTTTCTCTCCTTCAAGCTGAACAACCCCAACTCTCTTAGCCTGCCTCCATAGAAGAGGTGCTCTTGCCCTCCAATAATTTTTATGTCCTTCTCTCCTTCAAAGGTGCATGGTTTCTAGACAACAACCTAAAACTAGATGCCCACCTTTAGATGTCTAAATTCAGAAGAAAATAATTAAGAAGAAATAAATATATTTCAATGTTAAATATTTAATGTATTTAAATACACTCAAAATTATTCATCCTTAACATCAGGTCTCTCATAGAATCAAATCCTGCTTAGTCTCTCTGCATATATACCTCTGAAAATTTAGACTGTAGTGAGGTTTGGCTTCTTGTTTCGTTTTGTTGCTTGGGTTTTTTTATGCCTGTCAAGGTTATTGTTTGACAGATCCATTCACCCACTAGTTGCTAGCTAACTTGAAGGAAAACTGTTATGAGAATTTGTATATACAGATATAAAGCACTGTCAGAAATTTAAAANATAAAAATAAAAAACATTTTAAAAAATTAAAAAAAAAAAAAAAAAAAAGGATGACTTACAACACTGAGCTTGTAGGTATGAGAGTCAAAAAAAGCAACTGAGAAAAGTTAGAGCAAAGGAAGCCCAAGTGTTAATTTACAGCACACCTATTATTTCAAAACAATGGACCAGAAGATTTCACAGCCCTGCCCTGTGACACTGCAGCTAGGATGCTTCTCACAGTACAAGGCAAACTGCCATAGAATCACAGAATCACATAATACCTCTGGTTAGAAGACCCCTCGAAGATCACCCAGTACAATCCTCAACCCAGCACTGAAGGGTCAACACTAAACCATATCCTCAAGCACTAGGTTCGCCTGCCGCTGAAACACCTCGAGGGATGGTGACTTCACCACTGCCCTTGGCAGACTATTCAAATGTTTGATAACCCTTTCACTTGACACTAAAGAGGCTGGTCCCCTCCTGGCTTCAGCTTCCCTTCAGTTAATTGTAGAGAGCAACGATGTCTCTCCTCAGCCTTCTCTTCCCCAGATGGAACAATTCCAGCTCCCTTAGGTGCTTGTTGTAGGCCATGTGAACCAGGCCCTTCATCAGCCTTGTCTCTGGACATGCTCCAACACCCCAATGTCTTGCTTGTAGTGAGTGGCCCAGAACTGAACACAATACCTGATGTGTGGCTTCACCAGTGCTGAATAGAGGTGGATGATCACATCCCTGCCTCTGCTGGTCTCTGTGTATCTAATACAAGCCAGGATGCCTTTGGCTTTCTTAGCCACTTAGGCACACTGCTGACACATATGCCATCTATCTACTAGATCTGGAAAACATGCAGAAACATAAATTCCTTCTTTCCTAAGGCTCTATGGGGTTTTTGTCTGCTAAAACACTTGCTTACTTTTCTTTATAAGAGTACAATGGCAGTTGACAGTATAGAATTGAAAAAGAAGCTTAAAACTATTTCCTCTTGGGTCTATAATAGTGGGATGTTTTCTGGGACACACGTTTCTTAAAAAAAAATAAAAATAAGGAAAAACAAACAAACAAACAAACAAAAAAAAAAAAGTGAGAAAAGAAAAGCGAACAGCAGAGAGCCTGCCCCAAGCTCAGCATGGCTCGGTAAGCTTCTCCATGCTGCAGTGATTACTGACATTGCTCCTGACCCTGCAGTTACCTCTAGTGAAGCTGAATAAAACATAAGAGCCTGAGCCATGGAAGTACTCTCACTTAAGCAAGGTGAAAAGGACTGAGTGCAGGTGCACAACAAGAGACCCTGGAACTCACTAGCTTACGGTCATTGCAATTTCTCTAATGCTGCTCCAAAAGTGATGGTTGAAACCTCTTCAACAAACAGGTGATGATTGCTTTCTTAACAATGTTAAGAATAAAAGCTTCAGTTTGCTTTGAGGTTGCTGACATTGACCTAAAGCACTTGTTAACACACTGGATGAACTGCAAGCACCTTAAGAAGACACACAGATTATTTTCCTTATTCATAAGTCTTATAAATCCTAGGAAGCAGTGCAGACTCTACATTAAAAAAGCAAACCCATAAATAATCTCTCTTTTTTTTTTTTTAATCAAAATGAATGTTCTGTGCAAATTGCAGAAGATTCTACACTTTTATTGGAAATACATTTTTCAGGACCCTTTCCCTAGAAACCAGATAGGGTGCTACAGAAAATGCTAAGGTAGATGGTGAGATTTTCAGTGTCTATTTCTGCATAATGAATAGTGGTTATACTAGTTTTATGTAAATTTCAATTCATTTTACAAAGAATGATCATTCTGTTAATATTTAAAAGGAAAATAAAAAAGCTTTCCAATTTAATCCTGTGTAAGGAAATTACTTTTATTTTACTAAATTGCATGCATATACAACACATTTCATTCAGAAAGAGATGTCTTAATAGCATAATACATATTCCACTTGGATTAGTTGTAACCAGCTACCAGAGGAGTAATAATGTTTGAGAGAGTAATAGAATAAAGAGGATAGTACTCTAATGGCTTTCTTATGGATTCCAAAAATCCTTTTGATATCTTCATGTGAGAAATATACATGATACTCCAGGTTCTAGCAGAACTTGCTGTACAAACAGAGTGTTAGCCTGCACCTGACTTCTGAACAGCAGGAAGGCTGCACTTCATTTTTCTATTTGAAAAATATTTAACTTTTTTTCAATTGTAGATGAATTGAAAAATGCAGAAACTGTATAGAAACACATTTCAGCAGAATCATTGTGAGAAACATACGCTCTTAGTTCTTATGTACCATTTTAGTACACCCATAATCAAGTTAGTCTGTTTCTTTAGACATGACGACTCCATCACAGAATCAGAATCACAGAATGGTTGAGATTGAATTCAGTTCCTGAAGTTTGTCTTTTACAACACCGCCACTCAAGCAGCATCACCTAGAGTTGGATGCTTGTGATCATGTCCAGATAACTTTTTAATATCTCCAAGTACAGAGAATCTATAGCAAGTGGTAACAGTATGCAGTCACCCTCATCGGTGACAGTGTTTCCTTATGGTTAAATGCGGCCTCCTGGTTTTCAGTCTGGGTCTATCCTTGTCCTGTCATCAGGCACCACTGGAAAAAAAATGGTTCTGTCCTATGTTCTGTCCTCTTCACACCCTTCCTTCAGCTGTTTGTACACGCTGATAAGGTCTCTTTGAGTCTTCTCTTCTCCAGGAAGTGAACAGTTCCAGTCTCTTACCTTACTGTAGAGATGCATCTGATCCTTAATGACCTTTGTGGTCCTCTCTTTGACTCTCTTGTGCTGAGGAGTGCAGAACTGGACACAGTCCTCCATGTGTGACCTCATCAGTGCTAAGCAGAGGAGAAGATTCAACTCCCTTATTTGGTGGCAACCTAGGATACCATTTTCTTAGCTTTGCCACTTAATGCAAAGCTAATTAAAAGCCTTTCTTTTAGCTCTTTGGTCAACCTTTGATAGATTATTGGATTATGCTGCTTGTACTCTTCCCCCTCCCCCCCCCTACCCCTCCACCCTCCATCTCAGGGAAAGGGAAGTTATAACATTACAAATTATTGAAAGCAGAGATTTGAAATGGTTTCAGAGTCTTTAGATCTCTTTAGAGATCAATCTAGTAATTTTCCTGTACCCTTTTGCATTAGTTTAAGCTAACCCTCCTGAGCTCAAAAGCTCAATAAGTATTTAATTTGATTTGGAAGTGAAAAATAAACTTTAACAATAAATATAAGACATTTTAGGGAAGGGGAATTACGGAGGATGGGGCAAAAGGCAACAAAAATACAAGATATAGGTATAAAGTAAGGGGAATTATGGAGGATAGGAGGAAGGGAAAACAAAGTACAAAATTAAAAAACATACAACCCATAAATGGGAGTGGATGGAAGTTCAGTCCAAGCAGTGAAGTTGGAAACTGGTGGTAGATGCAGGCAGATGCAAGATGATGGTGAGATGCAGTGAGTTAAAGTTCCAAATATGGCTGCTCTCCTCACATTTTTGTTGGAGAGCACATGGTAAAATAGCAGCAGCAGGAAAGCAAGACACTGGCTGGTGAGGAGCAGGGACCCAGGAGGAAGAAACAGAGAATACACACACGCTGCCCCTCCCTCCCCCCTTTTATAGGGGGTCTCAGCAGGAAGTGGGAGGGGGCTAAACATGACACCTGAGGACAGGTCAGACCAACCCCAGGGAGAAGTCAGGATCCAGTTCAGTAAGCCTGCCAGGAGGGCTTAACTCTTTACACCTTTGTGTTTCTTTCCAGTATTTCATCCCAGGAGTGAAGCACTAAACAGTCAAAGAAGAATATCTGTAAAGCCTTCAGTTATTGCTCACTTCTGGATGGACATAGATAAATGAAATACAAAGCAGAAAAAGTATATGCGCAAACCCTGACAGTCTTCTGCAGGAACTGTAATGATGTCTCAACAGTTCTGTCACTGTCATACTGTTTACAAAAGTTAAAAACCACTGTAAATGCACATGGTAGAATAATGAAGCTTGTACATGAATGAAAAGTCAATTAATAGTCAAGATTCATTAAAAGAATTGCTTACTATATGGTTTTTATGTACCTCCAGTTAAATTTCAATAATGAAAGCATACTCTCTGTTTATTCCATTAATGCAATAAAATAGTAAGTAATTTCTACTGACAACTTAGATACGGGTTATAACAACATAATTTGTTAAGAAATATATTTGAAGTATTGGAACTCTAAAGATGAAACAGAACAATGAGAAATAAATCTTTAGCTTTTTTTTTCTCAAGCAATGTTGTTATGCTTTGTTATGGAGGAATTGCCATCAAATGATGTACTATGTGCTCAGTCTACTGCTCACTATAATTAAGATCACAATTAAACATCAAAAATTGTTGCTGTCAGTTTAGGGTGCATAAAGCTGAAAAGACAATTTGCACTGCAATGAATTTTACTTTTATTAAAGATTGTGTAATCACAGCCAGCTGTAGTTGATCAATCTGGAAATCTCACACATTTGGAACATGTAACTGAGCTGATTATTTTAACTCTATGGATTTTTTGCAGTTAAATTCTACTCACCTTTATGGGAAGAACAATCTTGAATGTCTTTCCTCCTTCACTATTCTAGTCCAAATAATCATGAGCAGGTTAATTCTTTAAGTGTTTTTAATGCAATTGGGAATTGTCTGTGATTTGGACTCCTATAATATTATTATTAAAATTACATTTCTATGGATGAGGAAGTAAGGTGCAAAATGTTAATTTTATGTTAGACCTTGGACACAGAAAAAAAAATGTTTGAAAATCTCTTATGTGGCACTATCCAATAAAGTCTTGAATTTATAGAAATAAATCACCTTACCTTAAATTTTCAAATGTATAGCACTTGAGTTTGATGCAAAACTTTAGTGCTTTAATGTAGGCACTCAGGGTTGGTAGATGATAAGATGTTTTTCCAACCTTTGGATCTGCATGACAGCAGATGAGAGTATGGTGATGACTGAATGATGTATCACTGGAACACATGGGGAAACAGGTGTTGAAAGCCATCTGCTAGAGTGAGAGAAGGAGTGTGTTTTTGTAAACAGTGGATCTGGAGACTGGTAGGCTGTAGGAAGGGAAGTAAAGCATGTAAGCGTTTCCCAATAGACACTTGTCTCATAGGTCAGGGCCACTTGCTCACCTGTGGCAAAGGCCACCTTGTCACAAACTCAGTCTATGAGTTTGTATTTCAGCTCATCACCTTGGCTGCTGGCAGCATGGACCCAAGATTTTAAACCACACACTGAAACAGAAACCACACTTTAGTTGATACCACAGTGTAATGCTTGGTTACATATTAAAATAAATAGATTATATTCTAACCAGAAAGAGTTGGTTATTCTAGCTGGAATTTTGAAATTAGTACTTCAGTTGTTGGAGATTTAAGCTTAGGACATAGAACACAGAGTTCATATTTTCCAGGGTTATTTGACTTATTTTTACCTTCAGCAAGTGCACAAATTTTCATGTCACAATTATTTCAAATCTCACAGAGTAGGAGTATTTCAATTTCAACCTACCCTATAGATTCCAGAGTGGTTAGTAGGTGCAAAGAGCTATTAATGATTCTTTCTGTAGTGGGCTTCGAACATTTTAAGTCTGTAACATTTGACTTTTGTTAAAATAGTGTGTAACAGATTAAGGCACCAGTTAACATGACTGCTTCCCCTGCACCCTCATTCCCTCTCTCCCTCTCTCCCACTGGCAGGAGATAAAAAGAAGGCAAGTGGAGAGCTGTAGTTGAGTTACATAAAATTATTTACTACTCTATTGCTGAAATATCAGATTACATCAAAAAGAGATGGGAAAAAAAAAAAAAATACATGACTGAAATTCATACAGGAACTTGCACCACATGAAAAACAAATCCAGAGTGAGTGCTTAGCGTCTATCCTTCCAAACACTAACTACACAACATCTTGTGAGAGTCACCTCATGCAGCCAGTATTGCTCAGAATATTGTGGGATATGTGTGTGTGTATGTATATATAAATATAAATACATGATGAGGCTCAAATCATTACATAATGAAAGCTCTGTCACATTTTTCCAACATCGAACTACTCATTCCTTATCCAATTCCACTATAGATTTTTTATCTGAGCAAGTGAAACAGTACAGGTCAGAAGTATATTCTCTTAAAAAGGAATTATTTCAAAAAATATTTCATGAAAATGTAGTTGTTAGAGTTATGAAAAGAAAGTAGAGATCCTGAAAATATTTCAGTTATTATATGAAAGTTTAATTATGTAATTGGAACAAATATTATGTCACTGGTATTGAAATATACATTTCTAAACATAAGATATTAGTTTTATTTTATTCACATCCATCTTATAAATAAAATCAGTGGCTTCAGAGAAACAGCACCAATTTTTCTAAATACAAAACATCTGAATTTCCTATGTTACACTCCTTACAACTATTTACTTATATAAAGAATATACAGAAAAGTGGGAATCTAAAGGAAATAAAAGGCAGAGTACTATCAGGAAAGGAGGCATTTGGATGGATCCTGTATGTCCATAAGTATTTAAGATGGAAAAACTGACCCTATTGAGTTTGCATTGGAATTGTGCATAGTTCCTCAAAGAAGTATATTGTCATGAAATTTAGACTTCAGATGGAACTTGTTTTTTTAGCTCTGTCCCTGAGCAATACCTTCAGGAAGATATTAAAAAAATAATAAATAAAAAATTCTGGTTTGCAAAATTCTAACTACACTAGAAAAACATAGATTCTCGGGCAATTTTTCTTGGCAATTTATGATATTGAAGCACTATTTATGGTATTGAGCAATATTCAGAATCCTGAAGATTTATGTCACTCTGTGTTTAACAGCAAGACTCAGCAATTTCTCCTGAAGTGATAGTTAAATTCAGAATTCTCACAAATCTTATTCCCAAAGTCTCCAGTGGTAGATTTATGCTTGAAGACACATATGACATCTTACACTGACTTCACGTTAGAAGTGGGCTGTCTTTTTCCATTTCACTCTTTGGGTTTTTTCCTCTTTCAATTCACTTAAAATTGACAATTGTATCTGCTTATAGCAATGGTAAGGGCCACAAAGACTCTTGTTTTTCTTTTTCACTGTATACATGGTATAATGTACATGGTACTTTTGTTAACATGGTAATTTTGTTGACAATAAAGTCTTTCCTTCCAGTGTTCTTCATTTGGAGATTAGCTTTTCCGCTTCTTCTGAAATAAACTCTCCTCATAGTTTTGAAGTTCACAGCATTTTGAGTTGCTGTTCAATACCTAAAATTACGTTCTGCAGAAGGAAATTTCAGCAGCTCTGAAGTCTGAAGTGATGTGCTATTATGCATCTATGGAGCACTACCATGAAATGGTACAGTTCAAAATCCTCAAGGAATCAAGGAGGTGCACAGCAAACTCACTGCTCTGAACTTCAGAAAAGCAGACTTCAATCTCTTCAGAGACCTCCTCAGCAGAGTGCCATGGGAAAAAAACTTTGGAAAGAAAGTAGGGCCCAGGAAAGCTGGTCATTACTCAAGGATCACCTCCTCCAGGCCTGGGAGAAATGCATCCAAAAAAAAGAGGAAGGAAGGTAAGAATGCAAGGAAGGTATAGACTCTTCAGGAGGGACAGGCAAGGGAAAAGGGGAGGGG